>JAJOZX010003504.1:240000-280000 GCA_023014485.1 Bathynomus jamesi | reverse complement strand
AAAAAGAAACACAAAGTAATATATCGTGGTTTTATTCATCATAAATATTTTTCACGTGTCACTTTCGTGAAATAATTTTCATATATATATATAATATATATATATATAATATATTATAAAACTTAATTTGCTTCTCCCCGAATTGTTCATTCTGACAAAGGTCAGGCTTGTTGCCTCACCTCAGACCTACAGTTTAGCATGGGATCCACGTTAATCCATGTGGGTCGTGATATGCACGACCTACCAGGGAAGTCAGAAATTGCAAAGTTCTCGCACGAACTCGATCTCATATAGGCATATATATATATATATATATATATATATATGGGAATGAACTCAGAATGGTCCCCTGAGTTTTTTATGATACACACAGACAGTGCATTGAACAAGGAACTCTTCTGGGATAATTAAATCCACTATAGTCCGAATAAGTAATGGTAAATGACAAATACCATAGTTTTTCTTTTTCATGATGCTAGCCCGACGTGGGCAACGGGTCACTCGCAAAGAGGTCCCAGAAATATAGCTTCCCTCACCAGCTATCTGCAAAGCAGACAGGATCCAGCTTTGTCCCAAAGCTGGATCCTGTCTGCTTTGCAGATAGCTGGTGAGGGAAGCTATATTTATGGGACCTCTTTGCGAGTGACCCGTTGCCCACGTCGGGCTAGCATCATGAAAAAGAAAAACTATGGTATTTGTCATTTACCATTACTTATTCGGACTATATTGGATTTAATTATCCCAGAAGAGTTCCTTGTTCCATGCACTGTCTGTGTGTATCATATATATACATATATATATATAATAACCTTTGGTTAGCTTTCGAACGAATTGTTCATTCTGACGAAGGCCAAGCTTTTCACTCCACCTTAGACCTACAGTTTAACGTGGAATCCGAACCACACCCCATCAGCAGCCCAACGTCTTAACCACTAGGCCACCTAGGGTACCCATTTATCTATCAACCACTTTCTTTATTGTGTGGAAGGATGAACAGCTGGGTTTTGCTGCTCGCCGGCTGCCGTCGGGTCTCGAACCCGGGGCCGATGGATTCGTAGTCAGCGACGCTAACCACTACACCACTAACCACTACACTATAACAAACGGACAAAGTTTTATACCTGAAAGGACTCGTGCAAGAAACCGGAGCAGACTTTGCATGCCTCACGGAAACCCATCTAAAGGACTGCCAGGCGAACTGTGAACACTGAGTTCTGTATTGATAAAAAAGAAATACAAATTGACGACTATAACATCCTCCGAGCCGACATAACGGTGAGACGTAAAGGAGGATGTGCTATTCACACACGCGAAAGGAATATGGCAGAAATGACTATACTGTAAGTACCTCAAACAGCTACGTAGAATGTGTAGCAGCAAAAGTTGAAAAATTAAATATGGTGCTAATTGTAATTAGTGATGGGACGATACCAAAATTTTTAACGATTCCGATTCCGATACCACTAAAAAGTCTCGATTCCGATACGATTCTCGATTCCGATTCCGATTCTCAATATTTTTAAATATAATTCTATACTTGTTTTTCTGGAAATTGTCATATTTTACTCTGGTAAGATTAACTATTTACATTATGAGTATGGTAATATAAATTATAAATTATAATAGATTGGTTTAAAAATAAAAATCAACTGTAAGTTGTAACAATTCATTTTAATCTTCTTGATTACACATCATGGATATACATGTTTTAATGTATAGCTACAATACAATAAAAATAAAATTTGTTATCCTCTTTCATTTAAATTTTAAAGTTTACATTGCAAAACTGGTTCAATTAAAAGTTAAAGAATCGTTTTAAGAATCGGAAATCATGGTACAATTCTCTCGATTCCGATTCCGATTCCGATTCCTGAAAAATGCTCGATTCTTCCGATTCTCGATTCCGATTAATCGTCCCATCACTAATTGTAATGTATAGACCCACAACACGCCAACCTCAAAATTCTCTGATTCCATTACAGAGGTAAGAAACTGGGTAAAAGATCTACACTCTCCAACCCCAAACACTTTTCTCTGTGGTGATTTTAATTTTCCATTCATAAAATATAAAGGATGGGAAAAAATATGTGTACACCAGGATAAGGGGGGCACACGGGAAGACCAGGAGCAGGTAAAAATGCTACAGGCTCAAGCTGATGAATTTATGTTAACACGAGAAATAACAGAAAACATAAGAAAAACCAACTGCCTAGATTTGGTGTTCACAAACAACAGCAACCTAATTGATAATTTAGAAATATCCCCAACTATAATATCGGAACAACCAATATAAAAGCAAAAAAGAAAGGGAAGAACACGAACAACAGAAAGAAGCAAATTCGAAATTTTTAATTTTCACTCCAAAGATATAAACTGGGAAGATGTTGCATCCAGCATGGAAGTAATAGAGTGGAAATCCATCTTCGAGGCCAAAACAACGGAAGAGATGCTAACGACCTTAGAGGAGAAGACGCTGGAAATTGTGGAAAGACATGTCCCAAAAATACAACAAAGGGGAAAGAGAAGCAGGTTCGAGAGACAAAAGAGGTCATTGTTCCGAAAGAGAAAAAGAGTGAGTGCAAAATTAAGTAACTGTAAAGATAACAAAGTCAGAAAAATATTAAATGATAAACTGCAGAGTATCGATTGCGTCATACAGGAACTAATTGAGAAGCATACAGAAAAAGGCGACGCTATAGAGGCGATAAAGGTTAACTCAAAGTACTTCTATAATTTTGCAAAAAGGAAGTCGAAAAACCATGCGACTATTGGACCTTTGAAAAATGAAGACTGCTTTATCTGATGATCTAACAGAAGTATCCGAAATATTAAGAGCTCAGTACGAATCATCTTTCAGTATCCCAAAAACTGACAAACTGATATGCGATAGAAACGTGTTCTTTGAAGAACTACAAGGGGAAGGTATAACGGATTTCGACTTCACGACAGATGATATTACACAAGCTATAGGGAAACTAAAAGCACACTCAGCGGCAGGACCGGACAAATGGAATGCCACACTGATCAAGAACTGCAAGAATGCAATCGCTGAGCCCCTATATTGGATGTGGAGACGATCACTAGACACAGGAGAAATACCGGGCATCCTGAAGAGCGCGAACATAGTCCCAGTATATAAAGGAGGAGATCGATCCGAGGCCAAAAACTATAGGCCAGTGTCGCTTACATCTCATCTCACTAAAATATTTGAAAGAATAGTTAGACAGAAAATCTATGGCTTTTTGGAAACTCAGGAAAAATTAAATGATAACCAATTTGGGTTTCGGTCAGGCAGATCATGCCTATCACAACTAATGGAACACTACAACGTTATTGATGCACTGGAGAGTAATAAAAACTATGATGTAATATACACAGACTTTGCCAAAGCGTTCAACAAGGCTGACCATGGAATCATAATACATAAACTGAAGCATATGGGAATAACAGGAAAAGTAGGGAAATGGATATATAATTTCTTTAGTGAGCGGCAGCAAGTCGTTACAGTATAAGGAGCATCTTCATCGGAATCAGAGGTCCTCAGCTCAGTACCACAAGGAACAGTATTAGCTCCACTACTCTTCATAATCATTCTAACTGACATAGATGAGGACGTTACTAGAGACAGCCAGTGGTGGGCACGCGCAACGATTTTTGTAGCGCCGCAGCCGCAGCCGCAACTCTGCTGAAATAGTTGCGCCGCACGCGCAAGCGCAACCCTTTTCAAAAAGTTGCGCCGCAAGCGCAACCGCAACGCGCAACTTTTGAAAAATAAATAAAATAATATTAAAATAAAAAGCCTTTTTACAAGTTAAACAAAATATATCTGATACAGAAAAAGATAATATCAATATTTTATTACAATATATAATAAATGCAAAAAAATCACTACATAAGAGCCAGGTTCCCCTTCATGAACACCAGCATCTCAAAGTGTGGATCGGAGAGTCCAGCCCGTTTTGGCTTCAGAACATCCTTCCCCAAAGAGAACAGACGTTCTACAGCCGCACTTGAGGGAATGGGTGTGTTATACTGCACAAAGAGGTCTGTCAGTTCCTTGCAAGTGAACACGTTCCTCGCGATATTTTTCTCCGGCCTCTGGTCCAGGAAACTGTTCACCAGCATTGTGCTCTCCTTCTTCTGTTTGCTGATTACTCCTGTGTCGTACAGCTGCTCGAGGAAGTCCCTTTTGTCTGCCGCATCACTGCTGCTGCTGCTGAACTCTTCATCCTTCCTGGCCCTGTCCACCAACGACACAACTTTGCTGGTGACCGTCCTCCTCAACTCCTCCGGGTCTCTTCCTGGCACCAGCTCTGGCCATCTTGACAGCTTAAACTGCGGGTTGAAGGCAGTAGCTAAGAGGCAGTCCATGTCTGTAAAGACATGGCCAAACCTGCCCATCAACCCCTCAGTCAAGGCCTCTGTCAGAGGGAGGCAGACGGCCAACTCTTCGTTGTGCTTGTGCCTGTTGAGACTGGAGAGGCAGAGGACCAAGGTGGGCACCAAGACGCCCATGTAGTCAGACAGTGATACTGGCGCATTGAGAATGTGAATGAATGTAAACAATTGAAGTGCAGTGTTGCCAGATAAAAATATTTAAGTTACATTCGCTTGGGTTATTTTTACAGAGAAGTAATATTAAATGTTGCGTGTTGCGCGCTAATCTTGAAACTGCATATATAAGTTGCGCCGCAAACAATTCCGCAACTCTCTGTAAAAATGTGCGGCGCAAGCGCAAGCGCAACCAAAAATGTTGCGCCGCAACTTTTTGCGGCGCAACTGCCCACCTTTGGAGACAGCACAGTAACATCCTTTGCCGATGACACAAAGATCAATAGAAAAATAAGAAACCCAGAAGATATAGGATCTCTACAAACAGACATGAACAGAATCTACAAGTGGACGGAAGACAACAATTTGAAGTTTAACACTGAGAAATTTCAGCTGTTACGGTACGGAAAAAGAGAGGACCTAAAATCCATGGAATATTATACCCCAAATGGACAGGAAATTCAGAGAAATTCTAAAGCAAAAGACTTATGGGTTGTAATAACTGAGGATGCGAAATTTGAAACAAAATAAGATAGCAGTAAACAGAGCAAAGAGAGTAACTGAGCAGATACTGAGAACCTTTAAACGAAGGGATAGGAATATAATGTTTCCTCTACTGAAAACACTGATCATACCCAAATTAGAATACTGCTCGGTCCTAACATGCCCACATAAAAAAGAAGACATTAGACAACTAGAAGTGATTCAGAGAAGCTTCACAGCCAAGATCAAGGGGTGCAAAGAACTAAACTACTGGGAAAGGTTACGCGAATTAAACCTATATTCACTGGAAAGGAGGAGAGAGAGATACACCATTATTTACACTTGGAAAATAATGGAGAAACTAGTCCTTAATCTTACTCTGAACCCTGTAACTCCCCAAACAACAGTGGAAAGTAGAAAAGGAAGACTGTGTTGTGTTCCCAAATTAAAGGCTAGATAGGGAACACCCTTAACCCTGAAAGAAAATAGTTTTGTTGTGAGAGGACCAAAGCTGTTTAATCAGCTGCCCAAATACCTAAGAAACACGAATAGTGCTGCAGTGAACATCTTCAAAAGAAGATTAGACGCCTTGCTCAGAACAATCCCCGATGAGCCGGGCGTACCTGGCTATGTGAGGTGGAGTACAAGAAACCAATTCACTACTTCACCAGGCCAACTCGAGAGGGGGGGGGGGACAAGCTTGACCTTCGTGAAGTGAGGAATCATCGCGCGGAACATTGCCCCCTTATTCAAAGGAGGTAACAGAGCAATCAATACCTAAGAACTATCGGCCACCCTCACCTCCCATCTTTGAACGTGTAATTAGAAAAGAATTTATTCAATCTGAATCATGGTTTCAGGGGTGGAAGATCATGCCTATCACAGTTATTAGACAACCAGGGGCAGCTTTAACGGTCAGCAAGAAAATAATTTAAAATTAAATTAAATCTACAAAAATAAAATTTTGACAATTTTGATACTTAACTTTCCGTTTTGTTTTTCAGATTTTCAGTAATGTCTCAAAAGAATACATGTGTGCATAAATCGGGTAGTCAAAAAAGAAAGGCTAAGGCAAGTGACCTGTTACAAGAGCAGGCGAATAAAATGAGGAAACTGTCCGAGTTCTTCCGAACTGCAATCGCATCGGCTGATCCCGAACCAACATTAACTGCATCGCCTCATTCGCCTGATCCAGAACCAACTTCATCGGTAGCATCAGCTGATTCCGAACCAACGCCAACTGCATCGGCTGATCCCGCTGATCATTCAATTGATCGAGAGTTGAAGATCCAGCTTGACAAAGAAACGGAGAGGTGGAAGCATGTTCTGACGGTTCAGTTTGGATTGATCAGAGTTCTAACCGAACTTAGCTTATCGTTTCGAGCCCATACGGAAAACAGTTCAAACCCGGGTGTATATTTGTCGCTGTTGAATTTCATTTCAACTTTGGATCAGATTTTAGCGGCCCATTTGGAGGGTGAATCGCGTATAAAGTATCTCAGCAAAACAGTTACAGACGAGCAGATTGATATTCTGGGCAACTGCGTCCGAAAACAAATTGTTTCTGATTGTAAATCAGCTCACTATTTTACTGTGATAGCCGATAGCACCACAGACATGAAAGATTTGTCGGTTATTTCCATTGTAAGGACGCTACGGCTAGGAAGATTTGCGACCTAATAAAAAGCGTCTTGTTTAACAAGCTCAATTTGGAAAACCGGGGACTGAAGGGACAGGCGTATGATGGTGTCAATGTGATGAGTGGAGCGAAAGCAGGTGTGCATTGTTGAAGAATGACCTGGCTGCAGATGGGCACACATTCGTACCGTTTGTTCACTGCCCACCATATCAGCTCAACCTGGTGTTAGTCCATGCTGCGGAGACTGGCAATGGACAGCATCCTCCTCCTGTGGAGGTGGCGAAATTTTTCGCCGCAGTGCAAGAGATTTTCGCCTTTTTCAGTGCCTCGAACAGACGGTGGGAGCTGCTGTTAGCAGAAGCTGAAGCCAGCAACAAGGTCAGAAAGGCCACATTAGAAGACATGTGTGATGACGAAGAAGATGAAGACAAAGAAGAAAATGACGTCGTCAACATCGAGGATCTACCGTCTACAAAGCCTCTGCCAAACCAGATGGGCGGCCAGTGGCAAAGCTATATATGCTGTAAAAAAGAATTTCGACATTATAATAGTGTACGGGAAGTCTCATTGAAGCGAAGCATGATGCGAGGGAAGTAGCGGAAGCCACTGCTATAAACCAAAAAATAGACTGGACATTTTTGTTGAATGTGTTATGGTGGAACAAGGTACTGCAGATCATTAGTTCTCTAAGTCGGTTACTACAGTCTAAAACTAATGATCTGCATTTAATGCAACAGTTTCTCTCGGGCAATAAACGAATTGAAGAATTTCAGAAACCAGGACAGTTTTAATGAGTTTGTTAAAGACGTAAAGCAAATATGGGTTTCATACGGATTCAGTGAGGATGAGGCGCGATTTAAAACGTCGAGAATCCGTCGCGTGAAACAAATGGCGGGAGAAGGAGCTCGAGATGACGCGCCAATAAATCCTGACGACAAATACCGAGTTGAAGTATACTATCGCGCGTTAGATAACATGACTGAAGAAATGACATTCTGGACAAAAGGCATACGCAAGCAAGGTCTGCAAACATTTTAGATTTTTGTTGCCGAAGAAGTTATCTACTATGGCTGATGACCAACTGGAGTGGGATGTGGAGCATCTCGTCACCCAGTTCGATGAATTCACGCCGGAGTTATTTAGAGAAGTATTGGACTTCAAACAGATGTATTTCTGTGACGATAATGAAGGTTCACAATCACACTACCCTGCTGATTACCTTAAGTTTCTGGTGTCGAGTGAATTAGCCGATTCCTATCCACAACTAGCGACTTTACTCAGACTGTTCATCAAACTGCCCATTGGGATTTCCAGTGCTGAACGCGCGTTTAGTACATTGCGCCGTCTGACATCGTACCTTCGAAGCACAATGTCACAAAACGGATTGTTGAATTTAGCAATCCTCTCGATTGAAAATGATATATCGCGACAAATCAATCTCGACGTATAATTAAAAAGTTTAGTGTAGTTAAAGCAAGAAGGGGTTTTATTAACAGGATCGGTTTGTAATGTAACGGTCCCAACGTACAGTCATCGCGAGCGTATACTCCCGACACTGGTGCAATGATTGTAATGATTGAAGATCGCACTGTACAGTGTTTTATATTTATTGAATAAATATGCCTATTATTTATTAGTCATTTCACATTTTCAGTTCAATTTTTATCAAATCTATTATACCTCAGAAAACCACTCATAAAATATTTAAACTGTAAAACACAGAACGTGATCGCCACAGGGTCGCATACCTCACACACAGGCCCTTTCGGTATGTTAGCTGACCGGGCCTTTTACCTTAAATCTGCCCCTGTAGACAACCAAGGGAAAATACTGGAAACATTGTGTGGAGGTCAAAATATAGATGTAATGTACACCGATTTTATTAAAACCTTCGCTAAATGTGATCATAAAATTATAGAGAGCACACAAACTTAAGAATACAGGAATTACTGGAAAGTTGTGACGATGGATATTTAATTTTATGACTCAAAGAACACAAAGAGTGGTAGTATGATAAATAGAGTTAAACACGAAATTTCAGAAGTTGTCAGCTCTGTCCCACAAGTTACGGTATTAGCTCACTCGCTGTTTATCATAATTACTGCAGACCAGTGATGAGGACTCGAGACCTCTTTTTCTGATCTCAGTTTCGGTCTCGGCCATGGTGGTCTCGACTACATCACTGCTGCCGACATTGATGCAGACATTAGTGAGAGTGTCGTATCGTGCTTCGCGGATGAAACAAGGATAGGCCTATGCAAAGAAATATCAAATGGAGGTGACAGAAAACTTACAAAACTTATTGGAACATTATTCAAATGGGCGGAACACAACAATATGAAGTTCAACGAAGAAAAATTCCAACCTATGGTAACAAAAAAGATCTACAAAATAAAGGATACAAAACACTACATGACAAACAGATAACACCAAACTCACAACTCAGGAATTTTGGGGTAACAATGTCATCGAATGCAGAATTCAGAGAACACTACAACACTAAAATTACAACTAAAAAAATAATCGGAATTATCTGGAGGAGCTTCTGTAACAGAAAAGCGAACATTGTTAATATTATGGAAGAGTTTAGTCCTACCCATAATTGAGTTTTACTCAATACTCACAAGCCTATATAGATATAGGCATCGCAAACCTAGAGGCCCTACAGAGGACTTTTACGTTCAAGACAGAGGAGACGAAAGATGAAGACAACAATCTACGAAACTCTTCTCCCAGGAAAGATGTGAGCGAAACACAATAATATGTATGCGGAAAAATACTCGAGTGATGTGTCCCAAACTTTAGAAGTGAAATAGAAATCCATTGGACTGAGAGAAGTGGTAGATACTGTATTGTACCAGCTACGGTGGGGCACGGAGTCATGAAAAACAGGATGGAAAATACCCTCATAATACGTAGCCCAAAACTCTTCAACATACTGCCGGAAGATCTGAGGAACCTCCAGCATACCAACTTGAATAATTTCAAGAGGCAACTGGACAGGTTATTGTGCAAATCCCCAGACCGGTCATGCGGAGGCTATGAGGGCAAGAGGAAAGTAGAAACCAACTCTCTCCTCCACCAAATCCTGCAAATGAGGCGAGATGATGCAGAGAGGTCGACCACAGGTCGATCCTGAACCATCATTCGAAGACAAATAAGATTTTATATATATATATATATGTGTATGTATATATATATATATATATATATATATATATATATATATATATATATATATATATATATATATATGCGCCTCGATGTAGTGGTTAGCGTCGCTGACCACGAATCCATCGGCCCCGGGATCGAGACCCGGTGACGGCAGGCGGCGCGCAGCAAAACCCAGCTGTTCATCCTTCCACACAATAAAAGAAAGTGGTTGGTAGATAAATGGGTACCCTGGGTGGCCTAGTGGTTAAGACGCTAAGCTGCTGGTGGGGGGTGGTTCGGATTCCACGTTAAACTGTAGGTCTAAGGTGGAGTGAAAAGCTTGAACTTCGTCAGAATGAACAATTCGGGCGGGTTAACCAAAGGTACCAAAAGGTATATATGTACACACACACACACACACACACACACACACGAGAGGCGGTCAGAAAATAAGTTTACACGGCGTATAATTTCGTAACTAAAGGACCTACATTGATTGTATCAGGTGAATTCATTAATCATTGTTGGCAACACTGCAAGTCGATTCGGCTGCCATCTACCGTACATTGGTTATATGAGTCAGATGAACATGGCGGCTCGACTAAAACATTGCCCCGTCATTTCTGCAACGATATTCCGAGTTTGTCAGTGGTCAAGAATTTCTTGAGCGCATTGTCACAGGAGATGAGACATGGGTTCATCACCGTACTTCGGAAACAGAACGTGCCTGCATGGAATGGAAACACCCTGGGTCCGCGCGACCAAAGAAGTTCAAGATTGTGAGGTCCGCTCGCAAAGTGATGGTTACCGTGTTTTGGGACCACAAAGGCGTTTTGCTCGCAGACTTCATGCAAAAAGGCACAACAATCAATGTAACTGCATATTGTTCAACACTGGAACGTTTACGAGTGGCCATTAAACGTAAACGTCCTGGACTGCTCCGTATCAAAATTGATATATCAAAAAGAGAACCGATCCTTACATGACAATAAATTTGGTATCTATTTTGTGATTACTTTTAATCCGTTTTAAGGAGAAATGTTTACAGCATATACAAAGAAAAAGAAAAAGATCTCGATGCATATACGTGCTTTCCAGAAGGTGAGAAGATAAAAATAAAGCTTAATTCCTATACAGAAGCGTCCCATATGACAACTTAACACACAAATATCTTTAATTACACGCGTTTTTTGAAGATTTTGGAATACGTTTTATAGTCTACTCTATAGCTTGTTTCTCATTTGGCTTAATAAGGGCTAAATCGATTAACGATTGTAAATTGTCAAAGTTAGAAGCATTTGTTAGAGCATAAAAATATTGTAAAATTTTCACTCGGATTCTCTCTTCTTCGCTTTAAAATTTTCACTTGTTTTTAAATTTTCTTCCATCTTTTAACCTTTCTCCTTAAACAGACAACCTCGGAGGGACCAGCCGCGGTCCGTTACTCTTTGGAGTCTTTTGTATTCCTTTGTAATGATAATTAGTTGACTTGAAAGTGATATTTTGAAATTTTTATCGAAAAATATAGCAATAGATCATTTACCTAATTTCGATAACCGTCATAGGTCCAGGTAGTTTCAAGTTGTCAAAATGTAATGTAATGATTAATGATGTACCGATGTATCGGTATCGGCCTGTTTTGCCGATGTATCGTAGTGAAATTGTGGCCCATACAACCGATACCAGTTTTTTAGATAATACAGGTGTAATGCTAATGTTTTTTATTATAATTAGAGGATTTTGAATTTCCAGTAGGCAAGAGGTAGATCATGTACTTACTGTTGATGTTTTTAGTTTGAAATTTAAGTAGGAACAGTACCTACTAAGTTTATGTAGGGAGCTGCCTATCTACAAATATTGCCTCAAAGAAAGTTATTTTCAGTTTGAATAAAAATGTATAAGAAATGTTTATTTTTTATATTGGCTTATCTTCTTATTGAGTTGCTAATAAATAACTGTAATCATGTTTCAGTTCTTTCTATTTTTTCTTATAACTAATCGAAATGAATACTAAGATAGTATATGGGAAATAAATACTACTCGGTACTAGGTAGCTATATCATCCAAGCTAGTGTTTTATTTTTTGTTTTTAATATTCTGAGATAGGTTTAATAAATATATTATAATAACTGAACCTCAATTATGATGTTCAAAATAAAAATTGTTAATTTTAATTCTTCTATTAATAGGTACCGGTATCGGTATCAGCCAAAGTATTGGCAAAATTGGAGTATCGGAATCGGTATCGGTACATCACTAGTAATGATCAGCCCTGTTAAAGATATTCAAAACAAGGCTGCCTCGGGTATCTCTACAGACTACACGCATTCATGCACGTGCGTAGGCGTCTTCTCAGTCACTGGGTTTCATCCCACACAAAATTCCTAAAAATTTAGTGTTTTTTCTTACTAAATTTAAAATACTTTGCTAGATTTTTACACACACACCCACACACACACACACACACACACACATATATATATATATATATATATATATATATATATATATATATATATATATATATGTGTGTGTGTGTGTGTGTGTGTGAACAAATTATTATTATTAGGCTATTATTATTATTACAGTGACTTACACACTTACTCTTTGTTTTGAATACTGAATGAGTTCCTTATTTTATTTTTTATAAAAATAAATCGGAATAAATATAGAGCATAAATGACTTTATATTATATAAATAATTTTCGTAGTTTAGGCGGTTTTGTGCATGTCAGATGGAAGGAACGAGAAGCAGCGGTCGTTAAAGCAATTTTCTTGAATGAATGAAAATGTTCGTCTTGGCATTGGTGCGTTGCCATTTTATAAGAACCCTTCAAAAAATAAACACACACACACACACACACACACACACACACACACACACCAGCATTCGAAGCTCAGTGAGTAACACTGTTTCCCTACAAGCGAAGTAAAGACACTGAAGTCGGGGGTTCGAATCTCGATGATACTGATAATGATAAAAATAATATTAGAACAATGGGCTAAATTAGTTGACCTGTGCGCCGTGGCAGTTTCTGGCCCTCCTGATTAAAACACACACACACACACACTGAGAGAGAGATTTTAAATTGATCCTGAGAAATTATAGACACTGTTTCCGTCTTTAGAATATAATTTGATCATGTATAATCCATCATTTTAAAGTTTATATTAAATTTTTTAACAATTAAAACTTCCTCATCCTTTTATGTAGGAGAAGAAGGAGTTTTAAATCATTTTATATACGTATACATTATGGTGGGACATATATATATATATATATATATATATATATATATATATATATATATATATATATATATCTGTATATATATATATATATATATATATATATATATATATATATATATATATATATATATGCTATTTTTTATTCCTGTATCAGAAAATATCTAAAAGAAAATCAATAAGTTTCAATTTCGATGCATTTAAATGACATTAAGGGAGAAAACGAAAAATATTTATTAAAATATTAAAAAAAAAAAATTCTAAACAAAATTTTAAACGCCAACTTTCTCCCATCCTTTAACAAATCAAATTGACTACACAGCGTAATTCAGAAGGGAGTGTATTTGTGGGGTATTAAATTGACGAACGCGGGTGAATGCGGCCGATTGGCTGGCTCCGCCCACTGGTTTCCGATGCCCCGCCTTTATGAATAGAGTTGTCAGTGTTTGCATAATGACATTCATCCTTTTAGCAATCTTAACCGTAATTGTACGAGCGTTGATAATTTTTTTAGTCATAACCAAATAGGAAAAAAAATAACTATTATTTTTTAGTATGTTACTACGAGCTATACCACGAATTTAGCTCAAATTATGCACAATAAAATAAAGATTCCTCATTGGTTCAAATAAACTCTGAAGACCAGCCCTCCCATCGTCCAAATGGAAAGATAATACCGGAAGACTTGAGTCATGTATTAAGCCAAACCTCACCAACTACTGAGAGGAAAAGTTATATTAGTTAATTTGTCTGTTTCTTAAAAACCACTAACTATCATACTGAATTAGACTGACATATTGTGCTTAGAGTGAGATATATATTATTTACTTTTTCTGTTGACCCATAATGGATGTTTCGTTTCTGTTTGGGGGAAGCTGATTGAAGCGCCCTCTAGCCCACTCCAGAGTCAAAGGAGGCTTGAAGATTCAAGCTCTCAAGTCCGGGATCTTGACTGAGGCTTGCAGAGCTTCTGTAGTAAGCCCTTCGTACAACTGGCGACTTGGCCAAGGATTCCGAAGATTTCAAATTGTAATGGTGGACTAACGCGGAGAAGGCGTTTAACTCAGGCCTTCCTTCGATCCTCATCAGCTAAGGTCGCTCGTAGACAATTGAGCGTCCAGTCGAGTAGATACTTGACGATACGTTGAGATATACTGAGGATTCGCCAGTCTTGGAAAGTCTTAAGGGCTGAGCTTCGTTGAGCCAAATTTACTGCTGCGGAAAGCAAGACTTAGTCTTCATAGTCTTCGCATAGTCTTGCTTGCCCTGATCGGCGGACCGGCAGACCTGGCAGTCATAAGTGTGAGAAAGGGCTTTGGGGCTCTGCTAAAGACCGAAAGAGGATCAACTGGATTGAGTGTGGAAGCCAAATCGAGAAGTGGACTAAAGTGCGAGATTGCATGATTGAGAGCTAGTCCCGCCAAAGAACTAGAAAACGAGTTTGTGTAAATTGTATTTTATAAATCGTATTTAATAATTTTTAAATAAAAAAAAGTGTTAAAATGAATAATTTAAATGTCAACTTACACGATGGACTTTCACTACAAGAAATCGCTCCTCAAATTTCCTCCGTTCACGGAATGTTACATATTCAAGATCACATTTCGAATACATTAAATGAAAATCGTGGTGGGAGACCACAACCCCAAAATGAACATACAAATCTGAAGCAAACTCCCCATTTGCACTCTTCACACATTGATAATCACGGTCGTGAGTCTACTACTCTAACACAGTTGCACGGGGCCACCCACAGTCTCCATAGCCATTCCATCGTTAAAAATACAATGGCTGCTCATAGTTCAACACATCCGCTGAGCGCCCCGCCACCTCTACATCCTCTACCCGCATCTACCTCCTCCACCATTCTGCCTTCCATTTCAACAACACAGATAGATAAAAAACCTTCTTTAAGTGGTAAGTCTAATTATATTCACTGTTCCATTTTAATGAATGTGAATTTACTATGCATGACAACAGTTATAAGTACCTATATATAGGGCTACTGCACGTGCACTGCATAAATAATTCAATCACAGGATTTACTATATATATATATATATATGTGTGTGTGTGTGTGTAAAAAGATGTTTAACTCTTTAGTCTATGAAAGCATCAATGAATTTTATTATATATATATATATTATATATATATATATAATGAGATCACTGGAGACAGCATAAAGTGTAAAAATACATATCCAATTTCTGTAGCGGCTCATCGACGGAACAGTATTATAAACGTTTACTGTAATATATTCCAAATTACAAAAGCAATATATAATCTTATCCACCATCGCTGTAATTAGTTATATTTTCTTTATATCAAAACAAAGATCTTATATATTATATATATATATATATATATATATATATATATATATATATATATATATATATATATATAATACATATATATTACTGCAATTTGAATACTTTAAATATGTCTATTATTTTGAGTCACTATTTGATATAATCCCGTAATGAGGAATCGTGTCTGAAGGCGTCCCATGCTTGTGGGAATTTAATAAAGGATAGGAGTAAAGGAATCCGTACAAACATCTTTCAAATTCTGATAAGAAATAACACAAACTCGCGAAATAGGAAACTGTCCAAGTGCTTTAAAACATCTGACAACGGAATGTGTCGTATCTTCTATTTGGAATTAATCTAGATATTATTTTCTCAGTCAATATCTTCGGGAGACGAGTGATACTTTTTCATATATACGATGTCCCATTTGTCTCCTTGGTATTATCTTTTCACAGGAAAAACACCTTCCCACGGATTTCGTATTCCTTCACACACACACACACACACACACACACACACACACACACACACAGTTTCCTATGGTTGGGATGACGCCCTTCGAATATAACGGGTCTGAACTTAACAGAAGAAAAACCATGCAGTGGTTCCGCACTGGTCTTTTCAAGTTTCGTAATGAATACGAAGTGCCGTTTTCAAACTTTCCTTTATATGCTATAATAATAAATCCATACGTGAAACACAAAACACACACACACACACACATATATATATATATATATATCAGTGGCGGCTCGTGGTAATTTTACTTACGCATGCAGTCACATGCATCAGTGTAGTACATATTAGATAAGCTGTATTTGTCTTTTATGGTATTCTTATGAGTTATGTAGTAACGAGGATAGAACCAATATTATATTAATAATATAATAATAATTTTAACTTTATTTTTTTAACTTAAATAATAATTTTAAATTCATTGAGTATATTATTTACGCATGCAGTGCATGCCTTGCAATCATTAAGAAGCCGCCCCTGATATATATATATATATATATATAATATACACGCAGTATTTGGAAACTAACTTGTTTTTTATTCAAAACGAATTGTAGCGAAATGTAGAATCTCTCAAGAAAATATTAAAAAATTAAAATCTTCAGAAACTTTTGAGCATTGATCAAAGAACAAAAAAAGTGTATCATCAAAATGCAAAATTAATGACCATTTTGAAACTAATTATAAAATTAATTATATCTAAAATGAGAGAGAGAGAGAGGAGAGAGAGAGAGAGAGAGAGAGAGAGAGAGAGAGAGAGAGAGAGAGAGAGAGAGAGACTTTGGTACTCGTAGATAGAAAGATAGCTGTACATTTATTATCACCGCATAAAATTATAAATAAAGTACTTTAAAGACTATATTTTGGGATCGTAAAAAAAACCTAATCTTATTTTATACTTACGATAGTTTTCATTCGTAACCGATGTCACTTTGACAAATCGTATTCAATTTTATGGGTTTCATCTTCGTGGATGTCAACAAAAGTACCTCGATGAAAGGGTATTCAGAGGCGTAACAATTTTGCATTTCTTTCCTAATTAATGACGTATTGGTGGGTACATACGGTACAAATTGCCAAAACAAGTTTAGCTCCTACGGAGCCGCGAGGGAACGAAAGTGTTTCAAAAGCGAGTGAAATTCTATACTGAAAAGTGAAAATTATATATTAATTTAAAAGAATATGGAAAGAGTTGTTGTATTAAAGAAATGAAACGGTATAATCTGCATGTATGAGAAGTCCATCTATAAATTCTTATCTCTTACTTAACCCTGTATGGACGGGATTTTTTTTTTTTTTTTTTTTTTTTTTTTTTTGTAAAACTGTGCCTATCATGAATGCGGGTTTTTTGGTTGTTTTTTTAAACCTTAACACTATGTAGCAGTCGGCCATAGAGAGTTAACGATTTTATAAGAAACTCTTCCAGTTTAAAAGGGAAAATGACACCCCGCCTCCCCGCGCAACATCTGCATGGAAATGTTTATATACAGACGAGAGTTACAATTCAGTTTATCTCGTTGATTTATTCCACTTAACATTCATTCTGATTTATAATTTATTATCACTCTCGCGATTCACGCGTGCGTAGGGGTCCTACTATATTTGCTTCACGAGTGACGATTCGTGGCGTGCCAGATCTTTTCATTAAGAGGATTAAACTAAAGTTTCGCACGCAGATAATTCAGTTCGTGCTTATGCACTCTTAAGATAATAATTCATTATTAAGGTATTCGTATCAGGTGAGGCCTTTCGTTTCCTTTACAATTCAACATACGAAAGTAATTATAAGAAAAGAACTCCGCATTCATGGTGTCATTTGGCAAAGGGTGGTCCATCTTAAATTTCCTCACCATTATCAATTAATTAGTTACTTCATTAGTAAAACTAACCCTGCGAGCGTGTATCTGTAGGTACGTGCGTGCCCGCATGCATCAGTACAAATACTATATATATATAAAATGAATGTTATGTAAACAAATTTCCTTATATATATATATATATATATATAATCCCAAAAATTACACAACATTAAACACGCTTCACCTTCGCGAAATGAGAAATCATCACGTGGAACCTTTGTAAGGTTGTAAAGTAAGGTATATATATATATATATATATATATATATATATATATATATATATATATATTATATATATATATATATATATATATATAATATATAATTATATATATATACACGAAGCTAATACAACAGTAAAAACTTTTACATAGTTATTTCATACGTAGAACGACCGATGACGATTTGCAGAATAACTCTTGAGCGAATGAAGAGTATAGGTGATTTTTCTAATCCTTCGTAAGTCGTTCTAATTCGTGTTGCGAGGATTGAATTATCAGAGATCAGAAATGAATTATTTGTAAGCTTTTCGAATTCGGAAGTTGAAAGTTGTAATTCCGTTTTGTTGAATTATCGAAATAGATGCAAAAAGCTCCTCTTATATTAAATATACTGATTTGACATTTAAAAGATTCCCTCTATTTATCACCTTTATATATATATATATATATATATATATATATACACGGTGAACCAAAAGTAGGTGGACAGTAGGTTGAATACGGTTTGTGTTATATTATATTATAACTATGGTGTTCATTATAATTATGGTGTTTGTGTTATATTATATTAATATTATAACTAAATTTATTTAAATTTTATTTTGTATTATAGTATACAAAAAAATTAATATGTATCTCAAAATAAACGTTATCATTTACTGTCCACCTACTTTTGGTTCACTCTATATATAAATATATATATATATATATATATATATGAGAGAGAGAGAGAGAATGAATAAATGAAGACGTAAATGATACGAGGTATCGCCTCCTGATGAAAGATGCACAATAATCTCCAACCTAACTTTTCTTATAATTTAATGTAACTAAAGAAGCCAGGAGATTTCTAAATTTTAATTTGTATATATAATTTTAAAAAATTGCAAAATACCTCGCAACCACCCCGCCAGAACCAGTAAACTAGTAGGATAGGGGGATTTAGTACCTCATTAGTGTTTAGTATTTCATAAGACAGCCGTAATTTACGAATGGTACCTCTTAAGTTTCCACCCTTCTGTCTGTGCCTTCATCTCTAATTTCCTTTCTGGTCGATTTATAATTAATAGCTGCGGTTGTAGATGGCCATTGTTCTTCTCCTAAAGCTATTAACAGGTGTTCCTCAGGGTTCTGTCCTGTCACCCACTCTTTTCCTTTTATTTATCAATGATCTATTACGTCGCTCTTCCTGTCCTATCCACTCCTATGCCGATGATTCCACTCTTCACTCCTCCACTCGCTTCACAAAGCATCCCTCTCAACAGACACTCAATACTTCGCGTAGGACGGCTATGGTGCACCTGACCTCTGATCTTGCTTTGTTTCCTTTTCTCGTGATCTTTCCTGGAAAGATCACACATACCTTCTTTCCAAAGAAAGAAGGTATGTATGCAGTTTCTTCACCACCACTCAGTTGTTGTCTCTATACAGGGGTCTTGTCCGCCTCTGTATGGAGTACGCTTTTCAAGTGTTGGATGGCTCAACCCACACAGCCCTACTTGACCGTGTGGAATCAGTCTTTTCGTCTCATCAATTCCACACCTCTTACTGACTGTTTTCAGTCACTCTCTCTTTACTATCGCTATTGTAACGGATACTGCTCTGCTGAACTCTCTAACTGCATGCCTCCTCCTTTGAGGAGGGCACGCAGTACCCGACTTTCGACACATTCTCATTTCTTTTCTGTCCATCTCTCTAACGGAAGGGTTAATCAATATTTTCAATCCTTCATCTACTCAACCTGTGAACTCTGGAACAATCTTCCTCAATCCATCTTTCCCCCATCTATGACCTCCAATCTTTCAAACGTAGTGTGTCCAGTCATCTCGATAACCCTGAACCTTGATTTCGGCTCTTTTCTTCCTCTATGTCGGGGGGGGGGGGGAGTTTCTGCGGGCATTCGCCCTTGGCCCCTCCTCCCTGTATAAAAAAAGTATAGTAAACCAACACACGTACACACACACACACACAAAGAATGCTCAGTTTCATATTAAAAATGTTACTGTATTAAATATTTTAATAGTGTCGACATTTTTCCAAAGTGGAAGTGTTAATATAACTCTTAGTATTATATTTTGTATAAAAGCGAACCATTATAATTCAAATGCTTTAAATTTGTATAAAGTTTCAAATGGAGTGTTTCAAATGGTCGTTCATTATAAGTTAGGTCATAAGAGTCAGTCAGGAAGGGAAGGAACTGGTGTAGAGCCCAGGCCAACTTATGCGGCCCATTGTTCTAACTCTTGCTATATTATTATTATTATTATTATTACCACCGGGATTCCAACCCCCGATCTCAGTGTCTTCGCTTCGCTTATAGGGAAACGGTGTTACCTACTCAGCTGCGGACACTGATTTAATTTATATTTTTGAGCTTAAATTTAAAATCCGACTAGTGATGAATATTGGTTTGAAATCCTGCTAAAAGGAACACAAAATCTATACTCAAACATCTATTAAAACTTAGAGAGTCCATTTATATAAAATCACATTTTTTAAATGTTTTGCGGCTCCAACTATCGCCGTCCCCCACCCCAACCCCCAATTCCCGAAAGAAACTCTTTTATAGTATTTGTTATACGGCTTT
This sequence comes from Bathynomus jamesi, assembly GCA_023014485.1. Classification (NCBI taxonomy): domain Eukaryota; kingdom Metazoa; phylum Arthropoda; class Malacostraca; order Isopoda; family Cirolanidae; genus Bathynomus; species Bathynomus jamesi. Next base: position 259,429 of record JAJOZX010003504.1, on the reverse strand, counting down.
GGTTCGTCTTGGCGAGTTATAAGCTGATGTTTGAGTGGTTCAAAAGGAAGCTGCCGTGAAATCTCAGTCCTTTTACGAGGCACTCAGTTATTAAATATGCCCACATCAATGAACCACTTAGGAGGAATCGAGTAAAATAGTGGTTGGATTCAAACGTTGATCTCAAACGCAAATAATGAAGTGATATAATGGACGCTAAAACGCTCTAAATCTCAAAAAAATTGGACAAATCTATTTTGTGAAGTGCTCCAAAAACTCGGGATTGCCAAAGATTTTCAACAATGAATTCCTTCTGCTCCACTTTCCTTTCAATTCATTTCGTTTTAAATTCCAAATTAAATATATGTTTTCTCACGAAATTAATTTAATTGAACCCCGAACCTTCCGCATGCATTATCGCTATTTGCGAAGTTCACAAAACGGTGCGAAAACGAATGGTTATAGACCATATTGGTTTATATATAGTCACGTAATGGAATGTATTAGTTACAGCGATTCCCGAAGTTCCTCCCTGGGTTAAGCCGGGTGGGGTCCTTCCACAGGAAAATAGGTAGTGATACGTAAGCTACCCACTTATATTAATCAGAAAAATATGTTTATAAATAGTAAACTGAAAAAATAATATTATTATTATTAATAGTAAAAATTAATAAATTAATTACGCATTCATCCTGTTGTACAAATGCTAATAATGAATAAAACTGATGCATATTTATTAATGTGAAGTCGTAAAATTATTAGCAAATGTTAATTTTAACACTTAAAATTTAAATATAAAAAATTAAAGGGGTTCGTAAAATTTACTCGTATACAAAATCGGTTCTTGAAAGAAAAATTTTTGGGAGCCATTATATTTAGTGTATGTATAATGACGTTATAATATATATATACAGGGCGTCCCAAAAAAATGTATACACACTTTAAATACTTATAAAGGCAGTGTTTATTAAAATACATTTCATTTTCAAAATGTAATAGAATCTACAGACATTATTTAATTGTTTTGTCAACGCCTGTTTTCAAACTGACGTCCGTTCTGGTCCAGGCACTGCTGATAACGCGAAGCAATGGAATCGCAAACATCACGAAACATTTCGTTTGGTATTTGTGTGCATTCTCGTTCAATGGCTGCTCTCAATTCAGCGACTGTTGCAGGTTTTATAGCGTAGACTTTGTCTTTTAAGTATCCCCATAAAAAAAGGTCTAGTGGTGTGAGGTCTGGTGAACGCGGAGGGTATTCTACGAAACCCCTTCGTCCAATCCACATCCACATCGTGCCAAGTACCACTCGCAATACTCCACTCTTCGGTCCGGATCATCTTCATTAATAGCATGGACTAATCTTGGAATGTAACTTTTCCATTACAGCGCTTCAAAATGCGTTGGACAGACGATTCTGAAATTCCTACCTCACGACTCGCTTGCCGCACAGATTTTCTTGGACTTTGGTGATACGTTTCCAGTACTCTTTCTTGCTTTGTGGGGCTTGTCGATGTCCGTGGTCTTCCGGAACGCTTCTTGTGGACATTCTGAACAGTTCCATCGGCTTCAAACTTATCTCTAATTCGAGTGATGGTAAGTCGCGTTGGTGGATCTGTTTGAAACTCCCTCCTAAACTGTCTTTGCACTTCAACTGCGTTTTCACACTTCCAGTAGCATTTTAGAATGAATTTCCTTTGTTCAAAGCTTAGTCTGACTGCCATTATTAATTCTAATGGGTTTAACTTGGAAAGAAAGAAACATCAATTGAGCTATCAGCTGTTAAAGTGTGTATACATTTTTTTGGGACGCCCTGTGTATATATATATATATATATAGTCATGCGGTTTGCTTCTACGTTTTATAGATCATCGTATCAGTGACTAGACTACTGCAGTAGTCACTGCAGTACTCCGCGATATATATTTTTTTTGCATATGATGTTCTTAACTTATCTTTTTGAAAAGTATTATAAAAGTTTCTCTTATTTTCTTTTTTTAGTAATATAAACGAAACTGTTTCAAATGCTGAACTTCAGTTACAAAGAAGTAACGAGATAAATAAGCGGCGAGACGCTGTGGGAAAGGAAACGAGCTTGCCGGCGTCGAAATTTATGTCATTGCTTTAATATCAAAACTGTTTTTCATAATTCTTTAAAACAAACTCTTAAATTATATAATTTTTACGAATGTTACTCTTTTATTTACATTAACTTCAATAAAAAATATTGTAAAAAGTTTTGTATAAACGCGGATGTACATTGCGATACTTGAAAAAACATTACATCCCTGCATAGATGCTTGCGCTGAGAGAGGTTTGTAAATTAATAATATACAGTTTCTTTTATATAAAAACCATAATGTTTTCTACAAAATTTGCGAGACTACGCACCAAAAACTTCTATACATTTATTTCAGGAACAGATTATGTTGCGGTTTCACACGCAAGAATAAACATTACTAGTTTCCGTTATAGAGATAACTTCCCTTTAGAATTCCTTGTTTTCTCCTAACTTTTTGCTTCTCTCTTCCATTGGACAGAACTTCAGGGAGAAAAGCCTTCTCAGTCGAGTGACGTCGACGATGACAAAGCGAAGAAGAAACGCCAAAGACGTCAAAGGACGCACTTCACGTCGCATCAACTGCAAGAACTTGAAGCCACCTTCGCTAGGAATAGGTAAGAAAAATGGATCCACTTTAGGTTCCTGTAAGGGTTATATATCAATTATTCCCCCCCCCCCTCCCCCGCCACCAAAAGGGCAGCTTAATAGTGTAAAGCGCTGAGGCGTTCATCCGAAGACACTTGGTTCGAGTCTCGGCTTGGACTTATATTTCAGCGATTAAAGGGTATGCTTCTTTGGGTCCTCATTGGATAAGGTAGTGATTCCGATTCCACGTAAAGCTATAGGTCTCCTACATCATTATTATTATTAAGTAGTCTTTTATAATCAGTGAAATTTAGCTTTGAAGCAAAAATTTCTGCCAAACAAATTTTGCAAACATTATATTCAATTACTGTATTAATACTTTTTTAATTCGTCCTCTTTCGTCTTAACTCGTCCCTTTTAGGCACTTCTTACGATAGCCTTATTACAAGTTATATTATATATGTCTGTATAGTTATTTCCGCCTAGTGATGATACTTCATGATTGGGTGATACAACAAACACGTATTCATAATCTCAGTATTATAATCTTATAATTTAAGTATATCTATTAAAAAACATTTCAATATTACTAATACAGTTTAATAATCTGTGAAGAGGGCCAGAAGTGGCACAGCTATTATAGCTCTCATGCCAGACTAATACGTCCATTTCGCTAATTCTTCTATTATTATTATTATTATTATTATTATTATCGGGATTCGAACCCACGACCTCAGTGTCTTCACTTCGCTTACAGAGAAAGGGTGTTACACCCATGAACTATGGGCTAACCTAACCTAATCTAACCTAGTTACAGTATACTGTAATGTTAAACGGAAATATTTCTAGCTCAAAAGATGCACTCACTTGATAGAGATATATATATATATATATATATATATATATATATATATATATATATATATATATATATATATATATAGAGAGAGAGAGAGAGAGAGAGAGAGAGAGAGAGAGAGAGAGAGAGAGAGAGAGAGAGAGAGAGAGGCACTAAATGATAAACTGAGAACACTTTCTTTTCACATTGCAGATACCCTGACCTTGGGACTCGCGAAGAAATATCTTTATGGCTCAGTCTGAAGGAAGCTCAAGTCAGGGTGAGTGAATTATGCGTTTCACTTCGAAGTTTTCGATTCAATTCCAGCCGCGATAAAACAGAAAATAATACATTTTTATATAGTTAGTATATTTTTTTATTTCTCTCGAAACGCATCCATTGCCACTATAAAGTGTCTGTGTGTGTGTATATATATATATATATATATATATATATATATTATATATATATATAATATATACCTTCAAGTTGAATTTGGATTTATCTTAAAGAGCGTGTTATAATTGCAGTTGGACGGTTGAAAGGCACAGTGATGCACAGTATCTGCAAAAATATTAAAATTTGCCCCCCTTTTTCCTGCAGGCGATCTATGCACATCTGTAACGTGTCGAATCAGCGAGGGATTACTGCGATGTAGCTACTCGTTAAGAAGCATAAAATTTCTGAAAAGCATAAAAATTAGCCTACTAATCATTAATGACTGGCTTTTATTTTTTGAACTTTTATTACTGTGACCAAAATGAATAAAATATTCAAAGAGAAGCGGAATATTACCAATTAGTAATTTCTTATGCTGTTTAGAAAGTTTATGTTCTAGGCGAACTTTTTACCGAAATTTTACATAAGTCACCTGCGGCGAAAAAAACAAAAATTTAATAATTTTTTTTTTGCAAACATACTACTCTGGCTTTCAACCGTTCAATTGTCTCACTACATGAAGTTATGGTGTACATACGAAATAAAGAAATACAGATCATAGAAATGCGTTATAAAATTATGAGTAATTATATATAACATAGTTGATGCAGCGCCGCTTCCATACATGCCGTAGTCATTTCAATTTGGTTTCATATAACATAATTATTGTCTGGTATCTAGGGAATATTATTGATCCTTCATATATAAATAACTCTCATTTTTTTTTCTGTATGGAGTGAAAATATTCGTAAATGTTTAACCAAATTATTTAATTAACTGAACTACTTAAATTTTAATTTAACTCAAATTAACATAATTCTAACCTAACCTAATTCTAAAATTAATTACCTTTCTTAATAAAAATATTTTCGTTATTATTATATAACATCGGGGCTTCGAAATTGGAGGAACTAAAATATCCAAAATCCTAACCCAAAATTGCAAAAAGAGTGATGGATCCAGAAGCGTAAGACATGCATACTCGCATATATATATATATATACGTCAACTTTCCATAACACTTGTCGTTGTCTGCCATTTATATTGAGCATTTTTATATGCGAGATAAATAACATTTTTGTTAGTTTTTCTTTTTAAGATGAATTGCTAAACTTGTGAAACTTTCAAGATTCGACGGATTTTAAGTGCAGATCAGATTTTAGTTTGAATTCCAATCGCTGAATGTGTTAACACACACACACACACACACACACACACACATATATATATATATTTTGCGTGTGTGTGTGTGTGGGTGTGTAATGCCATCGAGTGTTGTTTAAATAAGTGTTTAAACAAAGTTTTTGCCTGCGTGAATTCTTTCCATTGGTTGCTCGTTCCGTGGAAGCTTTTTTTTACCCCCTTTAGAAAATTTGAATAAAAGAGCCGTTGCTTTCGTGCTTCGGATTTGTGCAATCTCCTCTATTGATTTTCTCCTTATTTTACGGATTAAACTTCTTTGAGCAATTACCGAGATAATTATGAAAGAAAATCAGACTCTCGCTTCCGAATCGATTTGGTCCGAGGATCAAATCCGGAGAACTTTTCCCTTCCTCGAAATACATTTCAAATTATTCCTGGATTACGCCACCCTGATTCCCATTCCTATTCCAAGCCATCATTCGTGGAAGGGGCCATATACGTTATTAGGCTGGTTATACGATATGTCTCTATTTAGGCTGCGATTTCATTCCATATTCCAGTTTGAATGAGACCTTTTGAACTTTTTTTTTGGAATGATGTAAAAGCACGTTATGTAATTATTATTATTATTATTATAATTATTATTACAGTTATAAAGTTAATTATTCATGCTTATTTTAGAAGTCATTTAACTGTTGTAAATACATGTGACTGTAATCACGCAAAATAAACGTATTTTCATCGGCTACGGAAAATGCGGTTTAATAACGTGGGCGAAAATGTCAAAATGGGGCAAATTTAAATAACGGAAATGGTCGAAGTGATTCGTCAATTTAGAAAAGCCTTTTCTGGTTATTCGGACGTAAATAAATTCAGAGGAAATCTCATAAACTTTTCGCTTCCATAACATCCAATTATATTCCTCCCTATTACCATGTTATAAACGTATAAGCTTCCTGCACCCCTCCACCAACTTCAATCACTCACCCCCTGCATGTCGTGAGAGTTATTAGAGCCACAAAATTACTACTGGATAATGCGTATCGCTATACGAACGAGGTAATAAATAAATATATAGATGTCTAAATGGGTGAATAAATCTTGTTATTATGTAAAGAAATCTGCGCGTGGCTAAAGCCTGGAGTGAGAATTGTTGTTTTTATTAAACCGTTCATGGGAAAGGGGTTTTTTAACTCCTTTTTTTCCCAGCGATGGCTGCGAATTGATTTGCTCTTCGAGTTTTTCCTATACAAATTTGATGACGTTGTTGTTACACTGTTTACTCTAAACTATAAGAACTGGAGTATATTTTATTTAAAAATGAAAAGGGTCCCTTTACCATGAAAATAAATAACCAAAATATTTTAATTAATAGGAGAGACACATGCATTTACTTATAATCTTATTTAAGTAAAAATAATATATATATATATGCGCCTCGGTGGTGTAGTGGTTAGCGCAGCTGACTACGAATCCATCGGCCCCGGGATCGAGATCCGGTGACGGCAGGCGGCGCGCAGCAAAACCCAGCTGTTCATCCTTCCACACAATAAAGAAAATAGTTGGTAGGTAAATGGGTACCCTGGGTAGCCTAGTGGTTAAGAAGCTGGGCTGCTGCTGGTGGGGCGTGGTTCGGATTCCACGTTAAACTGTAGGTCTAAGGTGGAGTGAAAAGCTTGACCTTCGTCAGAATGAACAATTCGAGCGGAAGCGAACCAAAGGTTTACCAAAGATGTATATCAGAAAATATTTGCATTTTATAGTTATCGCCGAGTTCATTCATGTAACACGAAACAAAAGAGCTGAAAAATCGTAAACAAATGCATTAAGTAAAAACTGTCTGTATTTATAAGTTGAATATTACTGTTAGAGATTTAGTGTATAGACGGAAGTAACAACTTTCTATGTAAGACAATTTGGATGGAACTGTACAATCACATGAACCAGACTATACAAAACAATGGCACTAGGCTTCCAAATGACACTTTGTTTACAGAGAACTCAGATAATAATTACTAGTTATAATTTCGTAACACTGTTCTCACATTGATATTCGCAAAGAAGTAATTTTAAAAACAAAATACATATTTTTCAGTATTATTTTTGAAACTAGAAATCAAAAAAATATAAAATACATAAAATTTATTAGATTCACCAAAGCTCTTAAGTAACGAAGGAATTTGTTATTTTGGGATTCATCATATAATAGGGCATGTTTCGTTACTCGGTTTGTGCCCCATCGGATCTGATGGAGATATGTTACGTAGGTAATACGTGAGTTTTCTAGGGACACTCTCTTAAAAGAGATAAAAACGGGATTTCGTTATTAATATATCGTTTTACCCAAATAGCTTCGTTTTGTTTAAACAACCTTGATCTAAAAAATGTATGAAAATATCGATACGATTCAGAGTTACAACCAACTAAACTGAAACACTCGTGCGAATTACATTAACCTTAAAGTAAAAAGTGTGTGTACAGAGACTCTTCCGAAGTGAGCGTCATTTAAACCTTGCCTTCGTTTTGAAAGGTTTCATTTTCTTTTTACAGATTTGGTTCAAGAACCGCCGAGCGAAGTGGCGGAAGAGAGAACGTCACGCGATGACAGGGGGAATTGGGGGGGACTTGAAGGGCGGGTGCTGGGGAGCGCAGCTGAACGGCCTCGCCTGGGACGATAGTCTCTACTCAGGGTATTCCTCGTACAATAACTGGGCCAAGATGAGTCCCGGGTCTTTGGGGGCAAAGAGTCTGGCTTGGGGTTTCAACGGGGTCAACATGAACCCATTGATGGGTCAACAACCTACAGCGATGTCGCCGATTAACTGCTTCCAGTCGCCCACACAAGGCATGGGCTCTTCTTCCATCATGCCCACTACCATGTCATCATCTCTGTGTTCCGCCGCACCCCCCTGCCCCTATCCAACCCCTACACCCCCTTACATGTACCGTGACCAGTCTTCTTCCATGTGTGGCATGCCTTCCGTAACCTCCTCCATCGCCTCCCTCAGGCTGAAGGCAAAGTCTCTCGAATCACCACCAACCCTCAGTTACCCCTCAGTTTCACCCAGAGGGCAAAACTCCCTTTCCGACTGCCAGTATTCAATGGGGGAGAGACCCCCTATGTAATGAAAGAAGGTGCGAAAAAATCGTTTCTGAACTTTACATTATTATTTATATGTATAATTTTAAAATAAATGAGCGTGAACGAAATGAAACTCTCTTGAAGTGTCTTCAACAGTCTTCTCGTATACTTAAACCGTATCTTATGCGACCTTTATCCCATTCGTGATGTATTTATCATTTAATCCCTAAAAAATATACTGGAACGCGCTGTATTTAGTTCAGAATTAAATATTTTCAAGTCCAAAACCCTATATAATAATAATAATAATAATAATAATATATAATAGCATAGCAATCGGGCTAGACTAATGCGGTTCATTGCGCTAACTCCAGAATTATCAATTATTACCAGTACCACCGAAAGTCGAACCCCCGAACTCAGTGTGTTCATTTCGCTTATATGGAAACGGCGTTACACCCACTGAGTTACCGGCGCTGGTAACCTACGTAACAAAAACATTGATATTTATCACGTCAGTAAGCTTTCCCTTCCCATTTGTTATATACTGTATAGCCGGTTCGCGAAACAAAAGTGTATCATACGTCATTCTTTCTACGACCTCTTTATACATACTGAGCGAATGAGTGTTTATCACCATAATATCAATCACCGAAGTAAAAGCTCGTAATTTATTTATTTATGTACACCCTGTCATTAAAGTCATTTTTTAAACATTCATTCTAGTACTTAAATCACGTATTTTACGTCAATTTTTATTATTAAAAATTCGTAAGTTAAAAGATTTATATATGAAAAAAAAATTAGAAAGTTAAAAAGATATATACAAAATTATGGTATTTTTTCTTACTTATCGTAATTTTTTAAGGGTAACTTTTATATTTAATTAAATTAATAGTTTAATTAAAGACTACAAAAAGGCTTATTTAAAAAAAAAAAAAAATGTATAAAACAAAACGAATATTAATTAATTAATTTCTATATAGGAAAAATATTATATTTATTTATTACTTTGTAAATGTATAAAGGTTTTTATAATTATTTTTACTATGAAATCAATTATAATAATAATAAAAAGTTAATTTAAAGTTTAAAAGACTCATTATTATTATTATTATTATTATTATTATTATTAAGAAACGACAAATGTTTACATTTCGATAAATTCCTTTTGGCGAAAAATGGAGGAATTGAACAGGTCTACAAATCGCTCTGTAATATAAATATAAATATATTAACAAGAATTCCTATTCATCGGAGATGTTCTTTATTCTGTATCTGTAAATATATGTAAATATTTAGAGAGAGGTTGGATGCATGTAAATGTGATTTTTCAGTCTTCCAAAAAAAAAAAAATTTCGCATAAACATTTTTGAAAGAAAAAAAAATTATTGAACTCCCAATAAGGATATTGCAAATATGAGAACTGTATAAATTTTGGGTGTAATACTTCATTTATATATATATATATATATATATATATATATATATATATATATATATATATATATAGTATATTACGTCACACTTTCGAAAATTTATTTAAAAATCAGTGCGGTAAGTTTTAATCCTCAAATTTGGTATACTTTACATTTACAAATGGAATTTCTTTACTTTTTTTGTCAATTTTTTTATGCTACACTTGGTCAGACTAAGCTAGTGTGTCTGTGGGAGACGCCGGTGTATATATATATATATATATATATAATATATATATATATATATATATATATATATATATAATATATATATTATATATATATACGTCGTAGCTAATGTCGTAACACCACTTTCCGTTGATCAGCGAAGTTTAGCGACATTGAGTCGCATAATAGTTGAATGGGAGACCGTCCGCTGCGTCCAGACTATGTAGCGACCCGTGGTTCGGATTCCACATAAAGCTGTAGGTTGCCTCCGTCATATGACCTTAGATGTGGCGAAAGAGGTTAAACAACAACATCATTATATTTGGTGTATATATATATATATATATATATATATATATATATATGGCGTCTCTCAGTGTGGAGAAGAAAGTTTTCATAGTGAAACGGTACTACTAGAGTGATAATTTGCTATTGTGACTGTGCACAGAGATTAAAAAAAAAATACTTCATGGGATGCTCCTGAAAGAAATCCATATGTAGTATTGTCAAAAATTCTAAAGAGAATGAAAATGTTTTGAACCTCAGGAAACAACACGAAAGCCAGCCAAAGAAACGAACACCATACAGAAGCGTTCAAAGGCGCGCAAGCTGCACGGCTGAGTCCTTGCCAAAAACCTCTCCTCTGTCGCAACAACTGGATTTGCATGAGCTACAGCACGGTAAAAAAAAATTCTGCCGAAAGAACTTGATGGCTCCTCCCTACAAGTTTCACTTCGTGAAACCTTTGAGCATACAAGACAAACCTAAACGTTTGGAGTTTGCGAATTAACATTCCGACCTGATTAAAAATGGTCCTACTATCATCATAATTAGTTCTGTGATGAGGCCAATTTTTACTTGGATGGGTGAACAGGATTTACGATTCTATGCCCCAGAAATATATCGTGTAGAAGTGGATAATTCGTTTCATCTGTTACGTGTCACAGTTTGGTGAGCGACGTCAACATGTACAATATTTGGCCCAGTATTTATTGACACAGTGATGAACCGAACCGTTTACATCCGCATCCTCCAAGAACAGTTCATGTTTCTTATGGACCAATATGCGTTGATGTGAAGAGGGTTTGATTTCAGGAAGACGGAGCAAGACTTCTTAGAGCAAATGTTGTTTTCGACTCTTTGCGTGAAACGTTTGGTCCAAGAGTTCTTTCTAACAGGTACCCCCACCTTCAAGACTGTGTTTTTGCGTGGCCTTCTTTGTCACCTGACCTCATTCCCCGTTATTTCTTCTTATGGGTACGTCTTAAGGTTTTCAGAGAAAATCCCAGAACGCTTAAAGTCCTAAAAGTAAGGACTGAATGTGAAGCCTGTATCAAAACACGCTGGACACCGTAATAAGAAATTACATTTCTCGATTCGTCACGTAATTTTTTACAAAATGGAGGATACTTTGAACCTGTTGTGTGCCTATAAAAACCACCCATCCTTCCACGATAATCATGCAAAATTTCATGAACGCAAATTAATCTTTTGACTTTAAATAATTTTTGGAAAGTGTGGCAAAATTAAGGAATCAATCTACTCACATTTGCTAAATTAAAAATAGTGATCTAAAAAACAAAAACAAAAAAAAAAAAAAACAGGTTTTGTTTGTTGTATTTTCTGGTCATTTTTATGTAATAGTTTCCCATTAACTTGGACATGTTTTTTTTTCATTCACTTAAAACCTGTTTTGTGTTCTCTGAACGTTTTCTAATTTGCCGTTAAAGACATTGGATCATCAGTCGCAAATGCACTTATGTACACACTCAACTAAACTCCTAAGATTGCGTCTTAAAATAATATATATATATATATATATATATATATATATATAGTTAATGGTATGGTGAATATACTTCTTAATATTAAATTGAAGGTATATATAATGGTATATTTTTACATTCCTTTCTCTGCTGAAATGTAAAATTCTAAACAAACAGTTTATGTAACTCGAAAACCATTGTATGGATCAAACGTCTGTATGTAAATAAAGGAATTTATTATAATAGGGATATTTTCCATTTAAATCAATTGTCAGTTACATAAAATTTTAAAAATAAATGCTCGGAAGATATGCAATTCGCTTTTGATTTTCTGACCTTTCTATATGTGTTCACACACACACACAGATTAAATCAAATGCGGTTGCCATAAGAGAACAGTTTTCCTTCCCACTCATACGCTGTGCCTTCCCATATCAGTTTCAACATCTTTGAAACCACCCATTTGTTTACCATGGAGCGCACTCGTCTAATGTTAGTAAGTTTGCTTCATTTCAATCAAATCATTTTATCTTAATTTTTAATAAGTGGGACATCTCTTCAAGTGATTTTATTATCGTCTGGAGCCCGTGGTATAACAAAGTTGCCAATGGTCACGCATCGGTCCTAATATCGCGCATTTGACTTAAAAAAAAACTCCCTACAAAATACTCTTACAGTGAAGGAAATAAAATTCATGTCAAACATTACTTTTAGTAACGAAATTACTAGAAGTAATGTTTGATATGAATTTTTTTTTACATTGGCAACTTTACCTTATACACAACACCAATAAATTCTCGGTTCAGGGAAGCTTGATTTATGGGTGTGAGCAACGTCTTAAGGGTACATTCCCTGCAAGCACTCAAATACAACAGTGCTTGCATCCAGCACTAGCAAAACGCAATAACCACAAAGAAGATTTCCATAATAGGAAAGGAAGAGAATAAAGGCGCACAATACTGGAAATAAGACGCCTTTGACTGCATATAAATTTGCTCTCTGATTGCGCCATTTCACTCGTTCGTGTCCCGAATAGTTCGACGTGACGTCGGAGTGACGCAAACGACTCCGTTCGACCCGAAGACGACGACGTCCGCCCATCAGTAATGACGGTCGCAGTGTCTAATTAAGCCTTTATCAAGACGTAAATAACGTCCCGGACTAATATCCGTCACAGCAGATTTTACAACGTTAATATAACCTCGGCCGATATTTGAGCCATATTGTTTGTGTGTTTCACGCGGGAGAAACCCGTTCCACTTCTCTTCATTTCAGAATTTTCCTTCTGCCCCCTCTCCCCCCCAAGAGCTCTTTCCTCCATTCCACGGTCTATTGCGTGGCCCCGAGATTACAAGTTCCGCATATTGCTTGTAGTTATTCAAGCTCAGATTCGGGCCGGAGTTAATTAGCACTTCCAGTCCCCACATTTTTTCTTAAGAATAGTCAATAATTTATTGTCACTACAGCCAATATCTATCTATCTATCTATCTATCTGACTATATAAATGGGCGTTTAAACGGAATGGTGCTCTGTGTAAAAAGATGTTTAACTCTTCATACTTGCACTTAAACTATGAACGCATTGATAAATAAGATAAATAAAATAATATATATACACAGTATATATATATATATATATATATATAGAGAGAGAGAGAGAGAGAGAGAGAGAGAGAGAGAGAGAGAGAGAGAGAGAGAGAGAGAGAGAATTATAATAAAACCATATAAAATTTTCATTAATATTCGTTTTATACATCTCTCTCTCTCTCTCTCTCTCTCTCTCTCTCTCTCTCTCTCTCTCTCTCTCTCTCTCTCTCTCTCTCTCTCTCTCTCTCTCTCTCTCTCTATATATTATATATATATATATATATATATATATAATATATATACACTCTAAAGCGGCATTTCGCGTCCTGTGAGATTAAGTTGGCTGATAGAATTCATTTGATAGTAAACCGCTTAAGCTGTATTGATGCGACAACTGAGCTTGGCTTGTACGGGGATGAACCTAATGTATGTGGGGCGATCGCATTAGAGGATAAAATTTAATTGTAATTTCAAACAAAATGTAATAAAACACGGCCAAATAAACCTGAATTAGAACCATGTTTTGACGCTTCAATTCTGAATAAACGACTATTACATAGCGTCACGCGAAAAAAAAACCCAGGCAGATAAATTTTCATACTTTAATAAATATTAATTGCATTTTTTCTCCGAATTGCTTTATAATATATATATATATATATATATATATATATATATATATATATATATATATATATAAAAGCCAGTGTCTGTCTTTTAGTAACGTTTACCAATAGTATGGATGCATTATCCCATACATACAGTGTGTATATATATATATTATATATATTATATATATATATATATTATATATATATATATATAAAGGGCGGGGCCCCCGGGGGGGTAATTTTACAAAACTCGAACCCGTCATTTTTTGACGGGTCGGGAAGCTACAGTAGTGCATATATATATAGTTGCCATTGTTCTTAACAACGTTTCCCTATAATAATGAAAATTACTGGTATAGAGAATACCAGAGTTAGAGCATGTAATGGCCCGCATTATATTTGGCCTGTGCGCTGGGCCAGTTTCTGGCTCCCCTGACCCAAGGCCCAAGCATCACTCTCTCGGGTCCGGTACACAATCACATGCTAGGCCCCTTTGCCTCTGACAGTTGCCCCCTAGTTTCAGATAGGTCATTCACGCATATTTTTATTGAAATAAATGCATTACATCCAGATCAGATCAAAGTTAATGACACATCATTGACAAAATGCTACAAAAAAAGGTTTAAAACATTTTCTTTGTTGGGCTCTGCCGGGCCCCTTGCTGTCCGGACCCCAGTAAACTTTACCCTTTTTATCCCCATGTTTGGGCCTTGCTCCTGACTGATTATTATTATTATTATTATTATTTATTATTATTATTATTATTATTATTATGGCTACAGTGATGGTTACAATTAACATTCTGCCCCATTCTATGAGGTCTCCAATATGGAACTCGCTTCTGAAAGCAACTTTTTCCTTAATTTATTTTGACCTGTAACAGGAACCGAAACGGTTTAAAATTTTTGTCATACAGAACGTTACGACTTACAGGGCACGTTTAAGATGTATCATAGTAAAGAAGCAGTTTATGAAATTTAATTTTGGATTCTATAAATGTGGTTAAATTTCAAATTCAAGAATTAATTTCGTGTACCAAAATTTTGTTTCCTCAACCCAAAATAATTATTTGGGCATAAAAATGATTGGTGTCCAGCGAACCTTTTTGGTGTTGATCTCGTCGTCTTATGAAATTGCAGAATAGATCTTTACTCGCGCAGATTAAGAAATTAGGTTTAGTTAAATCACGACTGTACATTTACGGATCTGAGTGTATTGCTTACGTATGATGGCACATGATATACAATCAATCAACTAGTATACCATTTATGACTTCAGAAATTCTGAAAGATAAAATAACAGACGTCGAATGTGAACAGCGCTCACCCTATATAATAGCTATTCGCTTTTCTGGGTTATCCCAAACGAGTCTCTTCAGTTAATCACTCGTTTCTTAATTTTCTCCCATGGTATTGAAATCACCGATTCGACCATGTACTGTACCAATATGTGCTGCTGGTAACGTAAAAAAAAAATTTGGTTTAAAAAATCTGTCAAGGTGTTTATGCCGATCGGAGGATTTGCTCCCGATACCCTCGATCGAATTACGAGTTCGATGCTTTACTACTTTGTACTTTATTAGTGGAATTGTAATAAAAAGAATAAAACGGCAGGCTCTTTTTTAACAACTAAAATATGCGTGGCAAACGTCTGCTAGTTAAATAAGTGAAATTAAAGACTGAATTCTTCCCACAGTTCGTTTAAAATTCCTACACGTTATCTTTTCATTTACCGTATTAAATTCGTTTCTGACATATTCAGTTTACTTAACGTATAGAAAAACTCTTTACGACTGGACACGCGTGTTGCACCCATTTATATACAGTCTTCGGCAAAAGCTAAGCGAATATTGACATACCCACGCAGTCAACGCATTACTGAGCTCGTCAAGGACTCTATACACTGATGCAAAATTCCATGCAAATACTGTACGTACTTTATTTTGTCGAACGCTCGAAACAAGATTAATCTTACGTTTGGCATACATTCAATTCGCTATATTTATATTTACTCTTTTTTGCGGGTATAACACGTTAAGATTTCTTTCAAATTTTAATTTTTCGTATCTGAAATAGTTCTCATAAAAGACGGAGAAAAGCAGTTCTACGACACAAAGCCAAAGAATAGAGGATCATTTTCATAAATAGAACATATTTTAATAGGCCATCGCGAGGACATCGCGTCCTATCCTTCGAATGAAATTGGTGGAAACATCGCTTCTGCGACCTTTTGTGTTGTCCTGAATCGCGGTTGGTTTTCAAGTGAAAGAATAAATTTTGGGTATTGTTGTCCAAAATATATCTAACATTAATTTTATAACATATTTTTACCAATACAAAAATAAACTTTACATTAATTGTTTAATTTTGTTATCCGCGTCACTATATTCAAATTATAACTTAATTTAATTCACCTTTAGCCTAATTAATAACCGTTTTATAATATCAAAAACACGCAGAAAGCTCTAAATTCCTTTGCTTAATCGTGATTCAAGAAGATAAACAAATTTAATTCAGATTAAAGATATTTTACTAAAATAATAAAAACTTAAAATCTCTTTGATTATTATTTATTAATATAATCCTTTTCTTCATCTTGTACGCTATTATTTTCTAAATTAATGTAATAATTAACAACCAAAGGTAAAAAGAGTGAATTAATTGTTTCCAAGCACAAAAAAAGAACTATAAATGCATTCAGGTGCGTATGTTTACAGGTAATCTCGATGCAAAATTCATTATTGATCCGTTCACCACGTGTACCTTTAATCTACCTGATTAACACTTGCAATGATTCTTAATTAGATTTTAAATGTTATGCAAAAAATGTAGACGTATGTAAATTAAAGTTTAAAAACAAAATTGTTTTTCGGATAAAAAAAACTAATTATAAACTATATGAAAAACAGAAAGAATATATATATATATATATATATATATATATATATATATAGTTAAAAGCACTTATATTTTGTTGTATGCAGAAAGGATTCAAGGCCGAGTGCCCGCAAAAACGCCCGCCCCGCTACATAGAGGAAGAAGAGAGCCAAAATCAAGGACCAAGGTTTTCGAGATGCCTGGACGCTCTACGTTTGAAAGAATGGAGATCATAGACAGAGGGAAAGATGGATTGAGGAAGACTGTTCCAGAGTTCACCAGTTGAGTAGATGAAAGATTGAAAATACCGATTAACCCTTGCGTTAGAGAGTTGAACAGAAAAGGAATGAGAATGTGTCGAAGTCTAGTACTGCGTACTCTCCTTAAAAGAGGAGGCATGCACTTAGAGAGTTCAGAAGAGCAGAGTCAGTTATAATAGCGAGAGTAAAGAGAGAGTGAGGCAACATTACGGCGAAGAGAGAGAGGGACTGAAAACTGTCAGTAAGAGGCGTGGAATTGATGAAACGAAAAGACTTTGATTCCACTAGGACAGTGGTTCCCAAACTATGGGTAAATTACCCCCGGGGAGTAATGGAGGCGGTAGTTTAAAAAAAGAATATATATATATATATATATACACGAGAGTAATTCAATAAGTATCCGCACTTTTTATTTTCACATCTGATAGATTATAAACACATCACTTCTCAACAGTCTCCCTGTTTCTCAATACACTTAGTCCAGCGATCAACAAGCTTCCTAATGCCATCACAAAAGAATGCTTTTGTCTGTGTGCGTAGCCAGTCATGCACCACCTCCTTCAGGTCATCATCGCCTTAGAATCACTGACCTCTTAAAGCATCTTTTAGTGGTCCAAACAGGTAAAAATCCGAAGGTACCAGGTCTTGACTGTAGGCTGGATGGTCGAGAACTTCAAATTTAAGTTCTTGAAGGCATTTTCTCATTTTCTAGTCTGTGCAGCGGTATGAGGGCGCGCATTGTCGTGTAACAGAATAACACCTTCCGACAATCTCCCTCTCCGTTTTGTGCGAATTGCTTGCTTTAACTCATTCCGAAGCTTGTCAGAATACGAATAATGATAATAATAACCTTCAACATTATCTAGAGCGTGGAACTACAGTAACAAGTGCATCGTATTCTGACATGCTTCGGAATGAGTTAAAGCAAGCAATTCGCACAAAACGGAAGGGAGATTGTCGGAAGGTGTTATTCTGTTACACGATAATGCGCGCCCTCATACTGCTGCACAGGCTAGAAAATGCCTTCAAGAACTTAAATTTGAAGTTCTCGACCATCCAGCCTACAGTCCAGACCTGGCACCTTCGGATTTTTACCTGTTTGGACCACTAAAAGACGTTTTGAGGGGTCAGCGATTCCAAGGCGATGATGACCTGAAGGAGGCGTGCATGACTTGCTACGCACACAGACAAACACATTCTTTTGTGATGGCATTAGGAAGCTTGTAGATCGCTGGACTAAGTGTATTGAGAAACAGGAAGACTATGTTGAGAAGTGATGTGTTTATAATCTATCAGATGTGAAAATAAAAAGTGCAGATACTTATTGAATTACCCTCGTGTGTGTGTGTGTGTGTGTGTGTATGTATATATATATATTGTGTATGTATGTATGTATGAGTGTGTATGTCTGTGTAAAATAGTTCGTTATTTTATGTATGCTTTCTTTGAAGGGGGTAATACGACGGAGGAAATCTAGAGTTTGGGTAACGAAGGAGAAAAGTTTGGGAACCACTGCACTAGGACTAGGTCAAGTAGAGCTGTGTGGGTTGAGCTACCCGACACATGAGAAGCGTTCTCCATAAAGAGGCGGACAAGACCCCTGTACAGAGAGAGCAACTGAGTGGGGATGAAGAAACTGCGGAGCGGTACAACACACCTAACCTCTCAGAAGCTGTTTTGGAAAGAAAGTATATATGATCTTTCCCGGAGAGATCACGATTGATTTGTGTATTGTTGAAGATAAGAGGATAATCGTGTGAAAGATTGTGACGAGTAAACAGATGAAGGAACGAGTTTTTGAGGCATTGAAAGCCACAAGGTTTTCTCTGTTCCAATCAGAGATAGAAAGATCAGAGGTCAGGTGTACCTGTACCATAGCCGTCGTACGCGAAGCATGGAGTGACTGTTGAGAGGGATGCTTGTGAAGTGGGTGGAGAAGTGACGAGTGGAATCATCGGCATAGGAGTGGATAGGACAGGAAGTGCGACTTCATAGATCATTGATAAATAAAAGGAAAAGAGTGGTGACGGACAGAACCCTGAAGAACACCATTGTTAATAGCTTTAGGAAAAGAACAGGGCCATCCATAACCGCGGCTATAGATCGGCCAGAAAGGAAATTAGAGATGAAGGCACAGATAGAAGGATAGAAACAGAAGGAAGGCAGTTTGGAAATTAAATGATTTGTGCCAGATTCTATCAAAAGTTTTTGATATGTCTAGCGCAATAGCAAAGGTTTCACCGAAATCCCGAAATGAGGATGACCAAGAGTCAGAGATATGCAAGAAGATCGCCAGTAGGCCATCCCTTGCGGAACCCATACTAACAATCTGAAAGAAGATTGTGAGAAGAGAAATGTTTAATGTTTAAGAATCTTCCTATTAAGGATACATTAAAAACTTTAGAAAGGCAAAAAAATCAAAGCAATTGGACGATAGTTGGAGGGTTGAGAGTGGTTACCCTTCTTTGGGGCAGGCTGAATGAAAACTAACTTCCAACAAGATGGAAAAGTACCAGATGAAAGACAAAGACGAAAGAGTTTGCCTAGGCAGGATGT
>JAJOZX010003504.1:145000-235000 GCA_023014485.1 Bathynomus jamesi | reverse complement strand
AAAAAAAAAAAAAAAACCCGAGTGATATCAGTTGCATCTGAACCTAGTCGTCCATAAGGGGTTAAAAGCGCTTTTATATTTATTTATTTATTATAAATAATATTATAAGAAAGAAATAGTTTGTAATTTATGAAATGGTTATAATGAAGTTTATAAATCTATTAAGAATATAAAATATTGTCTGTATAGCAATCAAATTTATACACGCACCAACTCGCTCATATTTTATTTCAAACTGATCTATTCATTTTTATAGGCGTAAATAGAATTAACTTTAATTAATTATTTGTTATGATTATATTTCACTGAAATACAAATTATGTGATGTAGTAAATTAAATTTAACGAGATGATCTCATTCTTGTTGAATGAATATGGTATCGTACAAATTGGCTCTACATTTGTACCTAGAATTGGCTTCGTTAAAGAGGTCGGACGCGTTGAACTACATAAACAATAAAATTAATTCAGTTTCATTATTAATCCTCTCATCCCAAGCGAGTTCTTCTATCTGATAACCATGTTAAATATCATTATACATAATATCTTGTTCTAAAGATATTACATATAATAAAACCTCATAAAAATTATCCTCTGAGAATAGTGTATCCTATCCAGATTCAGTATTTTTGTGGTCAAATGTTACATATATATAATCTGAGGATTTTATGATACCTCAGAATTATCGAGCTATCTCCAAACTAGGAAGCCATTTCGCTAAACGTAAATTTGTCCAAACATTTTAGAGTAATTTCGTTCTACAGGGTGTCCCATAAGTCCGGCATCATAGGAGAAATTCATATTTCTCTATTTCTACAAACCATAATTCATATTTTTCTCTTTCTACAGGCCATAATGTCTGTGAGCAAGGAAGAACAGACTGCATCCAGACCGCGAGCCAATAACACAGAGTTGGGTTAGCAGACTTGTTGCAAAGTTTAAGCAAACAGGATCCATAGAAGATAAACCACGCAGTGGACCTTCAAGGAGGTCCACTGACGATGATACAGGGACTGCTATCCTGGTTCATTTTAACAGAAGTCCCAATAAGTCTCTTCGGCGATTGTCCGCCGAGAAAGGAGTGTCGAAAAGTAGCATCCATCGCATTCTTCAGGCTCACAAATGGCATCCATATAAACTTCACATCCTACAGAAATTAAGCGAAGATGATGATCCCGACCGGCGGATGGAATTTTGTGAATGGGCTATGGAACAATATGCTCGGGATGCCAATTTCCCGTCCACCATTCTGTTCAGTGACAAGGCTGTTTTTTATGGAAATGGTGAGGTAAATCGACAGAACACCCGCTACTGGTCTCAAAACAACCCTCACTGGTATATCTCTTCAAAGGAACAAGGTGCATCTCGGGTGATGGTATGGTGTGGCATTTGGAAGGATCGCATCATAGGCCCCCTCTTTTTCGATGAACATGTCACTGGAGGCACCTACCTACGTACGCTCAAGGAAGAAGCATTTCCCAGTGTCTTGAACGAAGAAGGAAATTTCCCAACATGGTTCCAGCAAGACGGCGCTCCTGCACATTACAGCCCCCAAGTAAGGGAATACCTGTACCAACAATTCCCTGGTCATTGGATAGGACGTCGAGGGCCTGTGGAATGGCCAGCTAGAAGCCCGGATCTCACGCCACTAGATTTTTATCTCTGGGGCCACTTGAAAGCGCTGGTATACGCAGAGAAAATTAGGAGTGTTGAACATTTGCGGCAGCGCATTATTGGGGTATGTAACACCATTACTCCTGACATCATTCACCGTGTGCTTGCTGACTGGGTATCACGTCTGAATTTGTGTACTGAAAACAATGGTAGACATATTGAGCACGTTCTGTAAATAAAAGCTTTTGTTTTGCCTTTTTTTATTATTTTTCCTATGATGCCGGACTTATGGGACACCCTGTACATTGTGTAAGCCATTATTATATCAACATTACAAACAAAAGCGACATTATAAGTAAAAGCGACCACTGGCAACTTTACCCTAGTAGAATGTAGAACAAAATACTAGAAAGTTGAGACAAATTTGTGTTTAGGCAATTAGTTACTATTTCTTTAGAGTGTTTAATACTTCTGAAGTTAACCACAAAGGGCTATTCCATTTGTGAATATGAACACGGTCTTTTTTGCCTCTAATACAATTATTGTATAAAATAATAGCGACCGAGTATCTGTTCTCAAACCTTCACATATAGAAAACTTAAAATTCAACATTCGATTCTAAGTATAAAAAGACAAAATGAACGAAGAAATTCCCTCTATCTTCGAGAGATGAACTGCTTGAGCCTCGTCGTGGCCAGTGTCGTAACAACGCTTCCCGTCGATTAGGGAAGTTAAGCGGCATTCGGTGCGGGTGGTAGCTGGATAGGATACCGTCCGCTGCGTCCAAATTATACCGACCCGTGGTTCGGATCCCGCGTAAAGTTGTAGATCCGCTCCGTCATACGACCTTATATGTTGCGAAGGAGATTAAACAGCCCCATCATTACAATTCTGTTTAACTTGCTTCTGGAAGCTACTACAGATTTCTTTATTTTCAGAAAACTTTTTCGACCCTGTTGGAAACGTGCCAACAACCCTTTAAAATATCGTCACCAGATTTTACGAAACCCTTCGAATAACGACTCTTCAAGCGCCTTGAATGCTATGGTGTGACTGAAGCTCAATAAACAATGCTCTTATCAGAAGCTGATTTAACTCTTATTCTTGTATCCCAAGTTACTCTCGGGTGAAGCGTAGTAACTCGAGAGGCAGTAAGCTCGATCTCCGGCGGGCGAACTTTGCTAGCCTCAGGGATAGCGTACGAGAGATGGGGTTAGAGGTTGGCGGCGATGTTGAGGGAGTGTGGAGTGCATTCCGGGACGAGTTTATGGTGCTGCAGTCTGCTGCCATACCCTCAAAACCGGTCACCCCTGCTTCAACGCAGCCTAAGTGGTTCAATCGTGACATCGCTTCGGCTATCCGAAATAGGAAAGTAGCGTATAGGAGGGCGAAGGCCAATCGTTCCCACGAGAACACTGAAGCGTATGTCCGACTGTGTAGGGAAGTGAAGGCGAAGGTTAGGCTAGCGAAACGTAACGAAGAACTACGGGTGGCAGGCCTCTGCAAGGGGAACCCTAAGGAATTCTTCAGTTATGTTAATAGTAGAAAGCCCATTAGAAGCATGATAGGTCCGTTAAAGGATGGAAGCGGCGTTCTGCGGACCTCCGACGCGGACATCGCTAATGTGCTTAATGAGTACTTTGCGGGAGTGTTCACCAGGGAGGATACCCGCGTCATCCCCGAGCCAGGCGTGAGGCACGAAGGTGCTGGCCTGGATAGTGTTAGATGTACCGCGACAGTCGTTGCCGCTAGAATAGACAAACTGAGCGCGTTTAAGGCTCCTGGGCCAGACCAGTTTCTCCCCAGAGTGTTGCGAGAAGTGCGCGACCAGGTGGCTCCCCACCTGGCTACAGTCTTCAACAAATCGTTGGAGATGGGCCAGGTGCCTGGTGACTGGAGGGAAGCCAACGTGACCCCTATCTTTAAGAAAGGGGATCACGAAAGTCCCGGGAACTATCGTCCCATTAGTCTCACTTCACTTGTAGGTAAATTATTAGAAGGGATAATAGCTGATAGGATCGTTGACCATTTGGATTCCTACAAGCTGCTTGGGGACTCCCAACATGGGTTTAGACGGCATAGGTCGTGTCTCACCAACTTGCTCGAGTTTTTCCACGTCATGTTGAGTGACTACGATAAGAGTAGGGCGATTGATATACTTTATCTCGACTTTCAGAAAGCCTTTGATAAGGTACCTCACCGCCGGCTAATGGCGAAAGTGCGCGCGCTGGGTATCGGTGGGGAAATAGGAGGTGGATTGAAAACTGGCTGAGGAATAGGCGGCAGAGGGTGGTAATTAAAGGGGCTAGTTCGGGTTGGGCCTGGGTCACTAGTGGGGTTCCTCAGGGTTCCGTTTTGGGGCCGCTGTTGTTTATCATTTACATAAATGATATCGACGGTGGCATCGTCAGTCGGATCGCCAAATTAGCTGATGACACCAAGCTTGGGGCCAATGTTGGGACGCCCGAAGCGATCGAGGAACTGCGTGCGGACCTAGGTAGGATAGGAGAGTGGTCCGAAAAATGGCAAATGCCGTTTAACTTGGGTAAATGCAGTGATGCACATTGGCTACGCCAATCCCAAGTCGGACTACTCGATGTTGGGTAGTAATATCGAAGTGACTGATTTAGAAAAGGACTTGGGTGTGCTAATTAGCAGCGATCTTAAGTTTACGAAACAGTGTGTAGAGGTGGAAAAGAAAGCCCAGAAACTATTGGGTTATATCAGGAGGCAATTTCACTTTCGGAACAAGGAGATTGTGCTCTCACTGTACAATTCCCTTGTTCGGCCGCACCTGGAATATGCTGTGCAGTTCTGGTCGCCCACCCTCAGGAAAGATATTGAGAGGCTGGAGCGAGTGCAGGCGAGGGCCACAAAGTTAATCCCTTCCGTTAGGCATATGGGCTACAATCGACGGTTACGCGCCCTGACTTGTTTTCGCTTGAAACTCGGAGGCTGCGCGGTCAATTGATCGAGGTTTTCAAGCTCTTACGCGGGTTCAACGATGTCGATTTTAGAAGTATGTTTAGTTTAAATGATAACCCAACTCGCAACAATGGTTGGAAGTTGGATTTGAAACGGTTTAGGACTAGTGTGTGTGGGAATTACTTTACGTATAAGATCTGTGACACATGGAACAGGTTACCTTCGGAAGTTGTGAACAGTTCCTCTGTGGATCAGTTCAAGAAAAGGGTAGACGAAATCTTGCACACTATTTGAGTGTGTAAAGACATTTAGGACCTCAGTCTGCGGAAATTTCTTTTCCTATAAAATAGTTAATATCTGGAACCAACTTCCCTCAGAGGTTGTTTCCAGTCAAAGTGTAAATGTGTTTAAAAATAGGCTAGACAAAGTACTGAATACTCTCATAGTTCAAGACTAAACATAAGAAAACTCTGCAGGAGATCGCTTGCACGGTGTCTCTGTGAGCAAGCTAAATATAGAGCTATTTATATATTCTCCACTTTCCTGTAAAATTTCCTTGGCTACTTTTCCAGGGTCAAGGTATTTTCTTCAACCTTTTTCCGTACCTGCCTCTGGCAGGGAGGGAGCGGAGGGTGGGGAGAGAGCCTTCTACTTTTCTATCGTTTTCTACTACTGCTAGGATAGTTGAAAGAAAAATAAACTTTTACAAAATTTTCCCTGGCACCCGTTGCCATTGGTACCTCCTCGGTATGGGCCGCAAGGCCTTTTGGGGTACTTCTTTTCCTTGTAACTCTCTCTCTCTCTCTCTCTCTCTCTCATGCACTTTTTTACTGTATACTGTATAATGATTATTTTTTTTAAATTTCACTCGCGTTAGGATTTTAATTAAAAACCTCGAAATCAAATTATTACTACTTCTGATTGCTAACATTGTTAAACTGCAGTATCCCATGAAGTTAATATCTTCAGTTAATATAATCTCAAACTTTATTTAATATATATCAAGACCAATTATATCTCCAAAACTGCAGGAAACACGGCTGCATGAGATCAGTTAGATTAATATTATGTATGTGTAAATTACCCTCTCATCTGCTCGCCTTGTACTTCTAATATGCAATTCCTGGACACAACCTGTAGTCATTCAATCAGTTCTCACACCTCCTCAAATCCTTTTAAGAATTTACAAAATACAACAAAAGATTATCATAAATGTTAATTACGGATAATTTTACCATATTTTTTGTGAATGAGAATTTTGAATTTAAGTTTTTCGGAGAGAGAGAGAGAGAGAGAGAGAGAGAGAGAGAGAGAGAGAGAGAGAGAGAGAGAGAGAGAGAGATATTGTTAGTACATCTGCGTTGACAGTAATATAACCGTCGTTTAGTTGGCAGAGGATGAACCAATTCGAAAGAATGTGAAATAGTTAAAAAACGAATGTTCTCCCTCTGTTCAAGTTGTTCTAAATATCACGTTAATCCCTTCCTCAATAATTTTGAAATAAATTTATTTATTTTGTATTCATTTAAATAATTTTATTTTTAGACAATTTAAACTTATTTTTGTTTCATTTAAAACGTGTTTCAATAAAGACAAAATCTATTTTTTAAAACCTCATTTTTTTTTTTTTTTACAAAAATTCTTCTTTATTTTTAACTTTATTCTTTATTGATTTTATTTTATTTTTTTATTAAAATTTATTACTTTTACAAATATAAAAAGCGTCACAATTGAAAACAAAACTTGGCTTTAAATTAAAAGTGCACACACACACACAATAATTTTATACATGAGTGACTTTATTTTTAATATATGAAATGTTTTTATATTTCGAAATATTTTGTATTTAGATTACTGTACTACGCATGTAAAGTACTAATTTGCATGTAAATTTAAATTCAAACATGATACCAAACATTTTGCAAGCACAAAATACTGAATTTTTTTTTAAGATCAAATCGTTTCATAAAATTACTCGTTCTAAAGTATGTTAAGGAGGAACAATTTGTTCTTCCTGAACACTCGCAATATAATCGGTATAACCTCTTAGTATACAACTTTGTACCATTATTATATCGCGAATTTCTTCATGAAAATGAATTTGTTTTGATTCTTGTAAAGGAGAACTCTTCGTAGTGACCTGATTCATCTAAACTTTTTTAAATTTTATTTATTTTCGCTCGTTTTGGACAAATGTGATTAACTTCATCGAAGACAAATTGGATCCTTTTCGTTTAAAAGATAAGCACACCGGACAAAAAATTAGTCACCCCTAATAGCACCGATAGTAGGAAGTTCAAGGTCACAGAGAGGGCGCTGATGAGGCATTGGTAAGTGACAAGTAGCGGTGACGTAGCACACAGGATCAGATCTGTTTCGTGAGGTGGTGAAGAACAAAGTGTGTGTTGGATATAGTCTGCAAAATGGGTCGTGAGGCAGACGTTACTCAGTGGCAAAAAGGAGCCATCGTGTTTGGCAGAGCCCACGGACACAAAATGTCTGAAGTAGCCCAATTTGTTGGTGTGTCAACGCGTACTGTCCAGCGAGTTTACAAAGAGTGGTGTAGTTCGCAATCAACTGACAATCGACGGCGTAACTGTGGCCGGAAAACAATTCTCGACAATAGGGGCCGCCGCCATGTTTCTCGTCTAGTAACTGCAAATCGTTTTCAAACCAGAGAACAATTGCTCCAAGAAACCAATGAGGTTCTCCAGCGACCAATTTCAGAACGGACATTGCGACGAGAACTGCATGCGATGGACATCTGGAGCAGGGTACCACGGAAGAGGCCGCTGTTAACAGCAAGTCACAAATTGGCACGTTATAAATAGGCTCAGAGGCACAAAAACTGGACTGCGGCAGATTGGAAACGTGTAATTTGGTCCGATGAGTCCCGTTTTTGTTTGTTCTCCAATGATGGGAGGCGACGAGTACATCGCAGGTCCAATGAAGCCTTTAATCCTGAATGCGTCGAAGGTGTTGTTCAGGCTGGAGGTGGTTCGGTGATGTTCTGGGGATGTTTTTCGTACCACGAAATGGGCCCTCTCGTTCCAGTGACGATGAATTTGAACCAGCAGGCGTACCTCCGCATACTAAACTCGCCGGATTCGTGCGGTTATCAAGGCCAGAGGCGCCGTCACACGTTATTAGGTACATTCTGAGAGGGGTGACTAATTTTTTGTCCGGTGTGCTTATTTTCATTAGACAAACTTTAATTCTCTTTCGATCATGATCATTTCAGCTTAATATTTTATGTATTCTATTGACGGACAGATTATTATAAGGTTTCACTTTAATTTAGACTTTATTATTAACAATGATAATTTAAAAAAAAAAAAAATTTGCCTTTTAGACTTGATCTTCAAAAGTTCTTAAGCAGAAATGGCGAATATAACTTCAGTACTTTCATATATTTATTAATAAAAATAAAAATCAACCGAATTCCTTGAGAAGAAATCAACAAAGTTAATTCCAACAAATTAAATTCTAAATTCTTTAAGTAAACATTTAAAAAGTGAACATTATCTGGGTAAAGGATAATAAAATCATGCTATCTTTGATTCAAGCTTTATACAAAACGGAACTCTCAATAACGTTGAACGGTGGTTTCTGTATAACGATGTGGTAGAGACACGTAGCGCACTTTAATTATACATCTTTTGAGAATGAATAAAATATGTATTGATTTCCTTATATGAAAAAAAATTATATATACACTATATATGAGGAAGATACATTCGAGGGAAATCCAGTTGAATTTCACGACTTCTCAGCACCTTCAAAGTCGTCAATCAGCGACCATAGTACGTTGAAAAACCACCCCATTGACTCCTCTCCCTTCAAAATCATGATTACTGACAACACCAACCACCTAAAGGATCTCCGTATTCAAGAATCCATCTATGTACGTAAAATGCAACTCACACCTTTCTTGGAAGCAATACGTAAAGCGGAATACCAACCAACCAACCCATAAATAATAACTATATAGTTCTAATTTGGACTTAACCTTTGTTTAACAAATATAGATATATATATATACAGGGTGTCCATAAAGTCACGCATCATAGGAACATAAGCAGTCTATTTATGCCATCAGGCCAAATATGTTGAGGAACATTCAAAGAAACCTGCTTTTTCGTTTACAAACATGTTTTGAGATTGGTGGGAATCATTTCGAACAAATAAATAAAACAAAATAAATAAATAAACAAAATAAATGTAGTTTCCTATGATGCGTTTATGGAGACCCTGTGTGACAGTAACAGATCAGAGCTGGGCACTTGCGGTTTTTTTTGCGGTACTGCGGTACTGCGGTACTACCGCACTACCAAACCGGTACCGCATAACGCAGTACCGCAAAGGATCGCTGAAAGTACAGCAGTACCGCTACCGCATTTTTTGCGGTACTGCGTTATGCGGTACCGGTTTGGTAGTGCGGTAGTACCGCAGTACCGCAGTACCGCAAAAAAAACGCAAGTGCCCAGCTCTGCGAGTGTGTGTGTGTGTGTATATGATGAATAAAACCACGAAGGAAAGGAAACAGAATGGTGCTCAAGCGCTTACGTCTAATGACATCCTCAGGAACACTGAATTACAATTCATTTGATCTTGTGCTAAAAATCGGTAGTCTTTCCTTACAAATTTGTATGCTCCTCCCACAATCCTTTGTTTAATTTTAATTTTTATTTTTATTTCTCCGTTTATTGTATATATATATATATATATATATATATATATATATAATATATATATATATATTTTTTTTTTTTCTATAACATATATATACAGGGTGTTTGAAAACTTTCTGTACAAATTGTAATGGGGGATAGGCAACACCAAGACAAACCCTTTTCGTCTATAAGTGTATGTCCGCTGACGTCACCATTCGGCGCGAGAGGGCGCCGCTACAATTGGCTAAAAGGTGAAGTGGGCTAGACTCGCGCTTGCCGCGGGCATTCTTAAATCGGACGTAGTACGCGTAACATGTTTATTTAAAGAAGGCATGTTTATTTAAAGAAGGTGCTGAAAGTTACGACCGGTAGCATCAATGCATGCCCGACAGCGTCGAAGCATTGACCGACGTACACGTCGAAAGATTCCCGGCATTTCGGGAACAGTTCCAGCGGCGACAGCGATTCTTGCTACGAGGTCTTCTTCTGAGTAAATGGGAGTCTCGTACACGAGGTTCTTCATGTGTCCCCACAGGAAGAAATCGAGGCATGTTAAATCGGGCGATGTCGGTGGCCAGGCTACGGGCCCACCCCGGCCTATCCATCGGTCCCCAAAAGTGGCGTTCAGATAATCCCGCACATCGTTGCTGGAGTGTGCTGGGGCCCCGTCGTGTTGAAACCACATTCGTCTACGAATAGCCACGGGAACATCTTCCAGCAGTTCCAGCAACGTTTCTTCAAGAAATCCGATAAACCCGCCCGTCGAGTCGGGCAGGCAGCAGGTACGGCCCAATCAACTTGCCATGGACGATACCCGCCCAAACATTGACGGCGAACCGTTCTTGATGAGCATGCACCCGTGTAGCATGTGGATTTGCGTGCGCCCACACGTGAGAATTGTGCATGTTAAACACACCCTCACGTGTGAAACAGGCCTCATCTGAGAACAGCACATAAGCCGGAAAATTAGGCTGCACCGCTGTCTGCTGCAGAAACCAGCGTGCGAATTCCACACGAAGAGGGTAATCCCGAGGTTGTAATGCCTGGACTCTCTGACGATGAAACGGATGTAACTGCTGCTCGTGCAACACTCTCCAGACCAGGTCGTGGTTCACACGAGGATACGTGCAACACCTCGCGTGCTTGCGCTTGGATTGTCCTCAAATCGCCGTAGGATTTCTTCTTACATGTCAGGAGTGCGCACGTTTCTCTCGCGACCAGTGTC
The DNA here is from genome assembly GCA_023014485.1 of Bathynomus jamesi. NCBI lineage: Eukaryota > Metazoa > Arthropoda > Malacostraca > Isopoda > Cirolanidae > Bathynomus > Bathynomus jamesi. The sequence continues at coordinate 224,564 of JAJOZX010003504.1, read as the reverse complement.
ATGCATGTTTGCATGGAATGTTCCAGTTTCTCGCAGTCGCCGATGCAAATGCGCAAGCGTTTGGTGGTTTGGCACACGTCTGTTTGGGAAGCGCTGTCGGTACAACCTCACAGCAGCTCTTCCGTTTCCATTGGCAGCCCCATACACCATATGCATGTCAGCCATCTCAGCAGTCGTGAAGCGCTCCATGTTACGCGCACTACGTCCGATTTAAGAATGCCCGCGGCAAGCGCGAGTCTAGCCCACTTCACCTTTTAGCCAATTGCAGCGGCGCCCTCTCGCGCCGAATGGTGACGTCAGCGGACATACACTTATAGACGAAAAGGGTTTGTCTTGGTGTTGCCTATCCCCCATTACAATTTGTACAGAAAGTTTTCAAACACCCTGTATAGGCTGTAACTCTTTATGTACTTCAGTGTTCCTGAGGATGTCATTAGACGAAAGCGCTTGAGCACCATTCTGTTTCCTTTCTTTCGTGGTTTTATCATCATAAATATTTTTCACGTGTTACTTTTGTGAAATATTTTCATATATATATATATATATATATATATATATATATATATATATATATATATGTGTGTGTGTGTGTGTGTGTGTGTGTGTGTGTGTGTGTGTGTGTGTAACATCATGTGGTTCTATGTTGAAAACTTTAATTTTAATTTTGAATATTTCTCAATTAAACTTTAATTATTTAAATTTATTTCGCCGCTGTTATTCACAAATGTGAAAATGTTCCTTAAAATTAAAACAATTAATTTATATCATTTATATTAATTAACCTAAATTGTTACAAATAAAGATGGTTTCACATCACAGACTGAACATTCATCCTCAAAATGGCCTTTCTCGGGACGAATCCTCAAAATTAAGAATCGCAGAAATTTGGTGACGGAACATTTCGGAAGAAGAATAAAAAGAAGAAGAAGCAAAAGAAACGGTAGAACCAGAAGAAAAGTAGAAGCAGAAAGGGAAGAAGTTTAATTACGGGACTGTTTACCGAATCCTGGTTAGCTCTCTTTAAGAGTGTTTCTAATACATATCAGTATCATTCAGGCAGTATGTTCCTTGGTGGTAAATGTTGTTCACGATACACATTGCATTAAATCATTTTAAAACTTAATACCTTTCACACTTTTATCCGTACACTATACACGTTCTTTTTTATCTTCTGTACACTGATACTTAACCATTATCCATCATTCATTATCCCCTTAATCCTTGGAACGACCATTTAGCTCTCTTAGTCTTTTATACTATTTTTTGTCTCTGCTCACTTCTCATCTCTTTCGATCTCCAATTCTTATAATAATAATAATAAAAATAATAATAATAATAATAATAATAATAATTAATACATAAAAGGGATAATAATAATAATAATAATAATAATAATAATAATAATAATAATTAATACATAAAAGGGATAAATAAAGTAATTTATAGTAAATATTCTCTCGAAGAAAAAATAAGCTAAATTCCATGAACCCCTTTTTTACCATCTGCCCAAATAATTACAAGAAAGTGAAAATATTTCATAAGCTCTTTCTTCCTTTACACATTTACGTGCTTTTCCACATTTTTTGAGACTTCTCCTGTGGTTGACGCACCCTGAATGGAGGCATTTTGGCATTTCTAGTGCCTTAGAATACACCTGATACAATCTAAATAGGCCTACTGGTGGCTGGTTTTAGATTTCACTCGCTCTTTTAACGATAGTCTCGCACTAAAACCTGTAAAATGGTATATTTATTTTTATGTGCATATATCTTGCCGCGCGCGCGCACACATTTATATATATGATGCAAATCCACAGGGAAAAAGAAAAATTATTCCAAGGCCTTTCGTGTATTCAGAATACACTTCGTCAAGGAATGACGACGTGTACGAGGTCCCTGACGAGGTGTACGTCCGAATACACGAAAGGCCTTGGAATCATTTTTCTTTTTCCCTGTGGATTTGCATCATTCATTCATTTCATAGGCTTAAGGAGTTAAAATTGACAACACTCGAGACTAGGAGGCTAAGGGGTGATCTAATCCAGGTTTTCAAAATTATGAATGGGTTCGATAACGTAGATAGAGATAGCTTTTTCGAAACATCTCAATATAATAGGACTAGAAATAACGGGTGTAAATTGACAAGTAGAAGGTTCGAGACAGCAGTTGCGAAAAACTTTTTTACGCATAGAATAGTAAATAGCTGGAATAGTTTGCCGGTAGAAGTAATTAGTAGCACGTCTATAAACATGTTTAAAAATCGATTAGACGCATATGTTGATAGATTGGCTATAGTTTAAGGTAGTAAAATTAAGGCTTTGTAGTGATAGATCCAACAGCTCAACACAAGTGTTGTGGGATATAGGGAGGCAGCATCTTGGGTTAGGGGATACACTCTGTCCTTACACACCCCATTTAAAGAGATTCCTCTGCCGAGCGGTGCCCCCCATAGTACTGTGAGGTATTGCAAACTCATGATCTTCACTTGCCCTACAACCTTTAAATGGGGAACCCAAACTGGGTGCACACACATTTCTACATTACTGTACAGTCTTTACAGCCACACCTACACTTTTCCTCCTAAGTATATATATTGTTATGTATATGGTTGCAAATTGTGACTTGGTCCGCAATCGATATGGACCGTGACTTATTTTTCGTTGGCAAGGTACTAGTATTGATGGATACCGTAATGAAATTGACTGGATTCTTTAGATCTGATATATTTGCATGTCGGTTATAAATAGATATAGAGTGTAACATATTTGTGGATAGTAGTCTATTATGACTTGATCCTCTGGATCCAGAGATTCTGTCTTTATTTTTAAATCGATAATTAATTAGTTTTAATTGATAATTATTTAGTTTTGCAAAAACTGGTCGTTGCGAATGTACAGGCAGTTGTTACATAAATTTCTGATGTTCTTGTGGTTCGGAACCCACGTAAAATTGTAGGTCCCCTCCGCCACCACGGAGGACATACACAATACACAATTACGAACACAGTTAGGTAGACCAACCATGAGTGGATCCTAGGGTCTTTGTTGGTCTGAAACATTATAACATTATATACTACGTAAACTAAATCTGTACTTCCTGGAAAGAAAAAGAGAGAGAGGTACACCATAATCTACACATGGAAAAGGATCGAAAAACTGGTACCAAACCTCAAACTAAATCCAATTACCATTCAAACAACGCTGGAAAATAGGACCTGCCAAATAGCTTCCAAATGACCTCAGAAACGTTAGAGGGGTCAAAGTTGAAATTTTCAAGAGAAGACTAGATGCCTGGCTCAAGACGGTACCAGATGAGCCGGGTGTACCTGGCTATGTGCGGTGAAGAGCGCAAGAGAGCAACTCGCTCCTCCACCAAGCCAGGCCTAGAGGCGGGGCCACCAGCTTGACCTTCGTTTGAAGAAAGACCAACACACGGAATCTAAACGAGGTTAAAGAGGTATATAGGCTATATGTGTGTGTGTGTGGTGTGTGTGTGTGTGGTGTGTGTGTGTGTGTGTGTTCATCATAAACTATAGCAAATATGACCACTTCGAGTCCGACCACACGGTGAGCATATATCATCTATGCATGGGTCTCTCTTCTGATGCTGAACAGTAAATAACAAGTGATCATTGGAAAGATTTATGCCTCATAAATCGTGGGTTCTTATCGAATTGAAAAGTAAAATTCTTCAAATGGGTTCCCGTTCGAAAGACGTAGAGGGCAAAATGCGCATAAAACATGAAAACAGGATATTTGCCGCGCTTAAATATAGGAACCAGATATATATATATATATATATATATATATATATATATATATATATATATATATATATATATATATATATACAGGGCGTCCCAAAAAAATGTATACACACTTTAACAGCTGATAGCTCAATTGATGTTTCTTTCTTTCCAAGTTAAACCCATTAGAATTAATAATGGCAGTCAGACTAAGCTTTGAACAAAGGAAATTCATTCTAAAATGCTACTGGAAGTGTGAAAACGCAGTTGAAGTGCAAAGACAGTTTAAGAGGGAGTTTCAAACAGATCCACCAACGCGACTTACCATCACTCGAATTAGAGATAAGTTTGAAGCCGATGGAACTGTTCAGAATGTCCACAAGAAGCGTTCCGGAAGACCACGGACATCGACAAGCCCCACAAAGCAAGAAAGAGTACTGGAAACGTATCACCAAAGTCCAAGAAAATCTGTGCGGCAAGCGAGTCGTGAGGTAGGAATTTCAGAATCGTCTGTCCAACGCATTTTGAAGCGCTGTCAATGGAAAAGTTACATTCCAAGATTAGTCCATGCTATTAATGAAGATGATGATGATCCGGACCGAAGAGTGGAGTATTGCGAGTGGTACTTGGCACGATGTGGATGTGGATTGGACGAAGGGGTTTCGTAGAATACCCTCCGCGTTCACCAGACCTCACACCACTAGACTTTTTTTTATGGGGATACTTAAAAGACAAAGTCTACGCTATAAAACCTGCAACAGTCGCTGAATTGAGAGCAGCCATTGAACGAGAATGCACACAAATACCAAACGAAATGTTTCGTGATGTTTGCGATTCCATTGCTTCGCGTTATCAGCAGTGCCTGGACCAGAACGGACGTCAGTTTGAAAACAGGCGTTGACAAAACAATTAAATAATGTCTGTAGATTCTATTACATTTTGAAAATGAAATGTATTTTAATAAACACTGCCTTTATAATTATTTAAAGTGTGTATACATTTTTTTGGGACGCCCTGTTATATATATATAAAAGCTCCCATTCACTCGCTTACAATTTCTGGCTGACCAAAATTACGAGTTGAACCTACACCGGGTTGCGCCAGTACCCCGTGGCTCAGTGGTAAAACACCGTTACCCCCTAAGGGAGGTGAAAACAATGAGGTTGGGGATTCGACTCCCAATAGTGCTGCAGGTAATAATAATCGAGGAGTTAGTGCAATGGATGTATTAGTTTGTCCTGACCGCGGTGCCACTTTTTGGCTCTCTTCATTGCTATTAAATCATGTTTCATGATTTTACAGTGTGTGCCAACAATAATAATAATAATGACTCGGGGCTATTTAGGTAACCTCTAAGGTCATACGACGGTGGGGACCTACAGCAACGTTTCGTGGGAGCCGACCCACTGCCCCACCAAAGATAATCTGCAGAGGCACCTTCATCGCTGAAACAAGAAATCTGAGCCGAACTTTCAGATTAACAGACAAGGAAAACAGTAGTCTTTCACAGCACTGCGTGTGGATTTCGAGTCGGTAAGGCAATATCACTGAACAAGAAAGTTTATAACAATACACGAAAATTAAACATTTTATGCTTATAATATCATAAAAATCAATTGCTTTAATGTATCGTTTTCACGACATAAAAGTAATATATGGAATCAAGAGAAAGAATTCTTGAAAATTTATATTAATCTACTATGTAAAAGCGAGTTGTGTGTCTGTCTGTCTGTCTGTCTGTAAAAGAACGCAGCCATGAAAATCTTGAGCTTCACATTGTGTCAAGATTTGTGAAGCTTAAGATTTTCATGATTATAGTTTTATTGACCAAATAACTGAACCCCCAGTAATTGGGGGACCTATATAACTGTCTGTCCCACCCTAAAACGCGGAAATGACTCCTCGAAAGAAAAAATTATTAGGTAAAAGTTGCTTAAAATTAATCGAAACCTACGGGAAAATTATTGAATGCTCGGTTAGGTCCCCTTAACGATTAGTTAGGTTAAGTCGTGATATTTTCGCTTAATATCACGACTTAACCTAACCGGGCATTCAATTCGGTTATCAGTGATATTCTAACATGTTCTTTTTTTTCTTAAATTTCCAGGAAATACCGGGTACCCCAGCTAGTTATACCATAAACTTACAAACAAATTACGACAGAATTATGTATTTATTTATACAGTACATACAGGGTGTACACAAAAATTATCTTTACAACTTTTCTCTCAAAATAAAAATATTAGGAAACGAGGTACACATACCGTTTTTTGCGCCATCTGTGAGAGAAAGTAATAAAGTTTCACGTGGTAGTTGTCAGATGTTAGATTATTGTACCGGGTGTACAGAAATTACGAAATTGGTACGAAATTCCCTTAACATGCATTTCCCAAATCGGTGGATTGGCCGGCCAGATCACCAGACATAACACTTTGTGACTTTTTTCTATGGGGTTATGTAAAAGACTGCGCTGCGTGTACACAACTCCAGTGGCCAAAAGCGACGATTTAAAGACCAGAATTGCTGCTGCTGTTGCAAGAGTTCACGTTGAAACATACATAGACAGAGATAGAATACCGTTTGGACGTCTTACGTGTGACAAATGGTGCCTAGGTTAAATGTGTTTGAGGTTATGTGAAACTTTATTACTTTCTCTCACAGATGGCGAAAAAACGGTATATGTACCTCGTTTCCTAATATTTTTATTTGAGAGAGAAATTGTAAAGATAATTTGTGTACACCCTGTATATATATATGTGTGTGTGTGTGTGTGTGTGTGTGTGTGTGTGTGTGTAGATTATTAGAACATCTTGTTACTGATCACAACTTCATTCACACACTAATAACTAATTACTGTACTTTTTTCTATGAGTACTTATTTGAAAAAAATGTACTGTACCAACATCAGGAATTGTATAAGATATATGCTGAAATCAAACGTAAAATTTTGTTCAACAATTTAGATTATCTGAATTGAAGTGAATCCTACCAAATATATTTGTACTCTTATTATAAATATGATAAATGATTGCCCGATCAAAATATGCAAAAGAAGTGAAGAAATTGAGGTTCCCTAAGATCATCTCAGGCCTACGTGTATATATATATATATATATTATAATATATATATATATATATATATATATATATATATATATATATATATATATATATATATATATATATACACTATATAGTCTATACCGCTGCTGTCTGTCAAATCCATATATTTCATGAAAAATGAAGACTTTATCCAGTCTTCTGATGAATTTTTTCACAATGGAGCTTGGTTTAAGCAGCTTTTATTTATCACGGAAATTCATTCTCTGTAATGCGTATAGCTTCAGATTTTCTGTGTCTTTCCATACCGTTTACTCGTCCGTATTGGTAGCTAACCATGCGCGCATATGCGAGCATGATGGGTACCACTTTATTTTGTATTCCGAAAATGGAGTGCTATTAAATAAAAAATATAAACAATTTCTCACAGTCAGATTATTGATCCTGATGTTGCTATGTGGAGTTCACACCTACGAGCGAAACATGCATCATTTTTATTTTACAATTGAACTTTTTATATTTCCAATTTACCGCATTTCCATAGGGGAAGTTTTCTTTCATCTTCACTTCCTCCCCCCTTCTATACGCTTCTACGCATAAACATCCTCGCCATCAGATGTCTGTATCAGACATTGTCAGACTGCCTGAAGTGTATATGAGCTTCGGAGATAGTCTGTTCCCGGGCCTCCGTCAGTCCTTCCATTGGTGCCTCGCATTAAGGGATTTGAAGGCCCTATTTGTTCTCTCTCGGCCGCAAGAGCGCCTTAAAGCGGATGGCTCACATCGCACAACCCTCCATTCATTCCCTATTTGGCTTATTCCCTCTATTAGAAGCATACAGTTTGAGGATGACTCGTCCGCGCTTCCTATACGCTCAAATAGGCCTTATCCAATCGAGTTCGCGAGGGATTGTCCGTATATTCTTTACGTCTTTATCCTAAAGTTACCTATATTGCTCATGTAATGAAATTCGATTCATAAACTTAAATGTTGATTTACTCAAATTTATTAATTTACGTTCATATAATTACCAATTTTATTAATAATACATACCACAATGAGTAACGGATCACTGTAATTCATATACAATCATAAAATTCATTCCACGCGTGTAAATACTCTATACATAAATTTTAAATTCCTGTAAGCGACGATCTTGTATACCCCGATATGATAATGCTTATATATATATATATATATATATATATATAGACAAAAAAAAAGAAGAGCATATTATAAATAGTAAAAATCGAAGTTTTAATTTATCAGGAAACCCGGCTCTTATACATAACGAGTACATATATCGGTAAAAGCCTCAAGCATGCGGGAGGAATTTGAATGAAGCAGTAATAAGAATAATACTAATAATAATAATACTAATAATCATAATAATAATAAACTTTTTTAATAGAGTTGTAAGAAAAGTTTTGAGAAAAGACACAGTCTTTAATATATCCCTAATAGTTTTGCTCCTTTCGGTTTTTGCAAGGCTCGCTGTATGTCTTAAGGGATCAGTATCACGTATTTGTAATCATTTCAGGGTCTTGGATGGCTAGCTCTGGAAGCGTTTCGAGCTAACGGGATATGACACTTTAATTTACAGAGCTTCCGCTAGACTTCCTTCACGCTGTATAGAAAGGATGAGTTATATACAATGGATAGGAAGCAACAATTACACCGCGATTTTGAGAGGCTGCGCAAAAAAAAAACAAAAAAAACGCCATTAACATTAAGAAGGAAATTTTCGGAGTATTTACTTAAGTGTTTCCTCAAGTGCACAATTGTATACGAGAAAACAAAAGGACTAATTATTTCGTTTTGCAAGTTTAGAACATTTTATGTATCTTCACTATATATATATATTATATATATAATCAATTACATACATTGGGGGTACATAATTCCATATATTATTTCGATTTCATTTGTGATCAATTTCAAAAGTTTAATATGAAAATTTTTTTTAAATGATCAAGCAAGTTTTCAAAATCTCTCTCTCTCTCTCTCTCTCTCTCTCTCTCTCTCTATATATATATATATATATAATATATATATATATATATATATATATTGTTTGTAAGTATCTATAGAGAGCAGCATGTTTCTCAACTCTTTCGTCCAGTACAGATCTATATTAGAATCGGTGAACTGATCCCAATTAATGAAGACGAATGAGAAAAATTGTCAGAATTCCATTTGCAATTGACTTCCAGGAGCCACGAGGCAGACCTCGGTTTTGCCCCTTGAGACACACAGCGACGGCAGCGCCACGGCGAGCAACGCCAGCCAATCAGGAAGCTTCCCGCGTAATCCTACCAAATTGATTTTCTAGAGGGAAAAGGATGCGGAGAAAGGCAACACGAAAGGAGCTGAACGAGAGAGAATGTTTGCGCTTTTCTTCTCAATTCTTTTTATATCACTAAATTTCGTTCTCAATATTTATGTACACGAGTACATTCTGTACTTTATACATATATGTGTGTGTGTGTGTATATATATACCAAATGGTCTCGCTATGTATTTCAACGGTATATATATATATATTGTCATTTACCTTCTCTTACTACGCAGTGTATATATATATATATATATATATATATATATATATATATATACACACATACATTACGTATATCAGCATGATTACTGTAGTTATTAATTTATTAAATTTAAAATTGAATAAATGTGTCCCAAAAGTGAAACCACATAGATTGCGCCTCCTTTGGACTCGCAGAGAACCTTAGTTCCAATAACTGTCTCATACAAATGGAAGATAAAAGTTCACCCAAAACTAATTTAAAACATTTTTTGGTCTATAGAAATGGTAAGTGAATATTCTCTCTAGAAATGTATTACAAAGATGAACTAAATTTGGAGGAAGACGCGTCTATTGTATACGTACATATAATGATTTTTTTTTTTACGTGTAGTTGTAAAAAATTATCTCAAAGTTATTTTTAAATTAACGTTAATTAATTAATTAAAATAATTAAAATAATTAAGTTAAATGCTCTCTTCACTGGGTATAATAATAATAATAATTAAACCTATTTCATTTTTTATTATTTATGAAGTAGATTAAAAAGTTCATTTACAGTATTGTAGAATTCGTATACTATTAATAGGAAATAAATAAAGAAAATAACTTTGATTTCAAGGAAAAAGAAAAAAAATATATATATATATATATGTATATATATATATATATAGTTAATTGTATATAGAGTTATTAGTTCCAAAATTATTTACAATAAAAAGTAATTTAAAATTTATCATTAGGGAATATTTTAAATATTGTCGCCTATCATAGTTTCATAATTGACTGAATTTGAAGCTTAAAAGGATTACTAGTTGTTCATCAAAGTATTTGCCAACCAATCCATGGCCCCTTATAGCCCCTCCCCAGTGATGGCAGTCACCTCGAAGACAGAACACGCCCTTACTTACGAAAGGACAGAAACGTGCATTGCTTCGGCCACTTGAGCACGATCCAACGCTCCTGGAAGGTCTTGCTTATTAGCGAGGACGAGTAGAACGGCTTTGGAAGCTGCCTCCGACTACATTAATTCAAGAAGCTCCTTTCGAGCCTCGTCTATTCTCTCGTAGTCTGAGGAGTCCACCACAAACACTACTGCCGATGAAGATTCACCCATATAGTGACTCCAAAGTTCTCTCACTACTGACTAACCACCAACATCCCAGATCTTCAGGTCAATGGGGCCTATGCGCAGTTCTTCTACATTAAAACCAATCGTTGGAATCGTTTAAGCGAGCTCTCCTCTTTTAAGCTGATAAAGGATGGTTGTTTTTCCAGCTGCGTCGAGGCCTACCATGATTACTCGAAATTTCATCCGTCCTGTTAACAACCATCGTAAATAGCTTGTTAAATTTCCCATTGTGAAGAGAAACGGTAGTTTTTCATAAAATTCGATTCATTATTTACTTGAACTAAATTTTATAATGAAACTATAATCATGTACCCTATATAGTTGGTTACAAAATAGTCACTGAGAACTTTAGCTCAATCGCTTCTTTTACTGTATTATTATTACATATAATCTCTTTTAAGTGGTGAAATCCAGTCAAATAATCCGATATACTACAAATATACTATAATCTGAAGTTGCAAGTTATTAGATGCAAATATTCCGCTAACCAGTTTCTGTTCAGTTACATTTTCAAAATAACTTACAATAAAATTAAAAAATTTCTTTCTCGTAGAAAGTGAAGTAACTCTTCTAGATTTTAACCCTATCTCAAGAGTTTTTCTGCCCTATACATTTCGCTCAGAGGATTCAAATTATACGCAGAGTAATTATAAACATATCCCTGTGATGTCATTGTGAGACAGGTTCGTATAAGAACATCTCATCGGAGTGAATTCTGTTTGAGATCGCAAAATCTCAACTGTAGATGACGTTACTAACCTTTTAATCTGCATGACGTCATTATTTGTGATTTTCGACAAGGCGGACGAAGCTAAAGGCTGATAAAACACAAAGGCATTTATTTAAGATGTGTTTCGACTAAAAACTTGATTAAAAGTATCCCTGAGAGTCAAATGTGAACAGAGAAAACATAAAAGCATTAAACATTTATAGACGCTATATATATATATATATATATATATATATATATATATGGGATGAATTTCACAATTAAACACGTGAAATGAATGAATGACACAAACCCACAAGGAAAAAGAAAAATGATTCCAAGGCCTTCTGAATACACGAAAGGACTTGGAATAATTTTTTTTTCCTTGTGGTTTGCATTAATTATATATATATATATATATATATATTTTTTTATTTTTTTCTCACGGTCTACAGTAATGCTTGTTCATCTTTATAGTTTATCTGATTAGAATTAATAATGTATATGGAGTAGCTATATGCTATCAGAGTGAGTAAAAGCATAATAAAATGAGTGCCTAATTTTAACTACTGCACTACATCACGTTACAAGTTCGTGACTATTCATTTTTAATGATAAAAATAAAAAATTTTCATCATGAAAAAAAAATTTCTGAGACACTTTTTCATACGAGAAAAATTTTAATTATGAATTAACATTGAAAAATTATATAAACTTACAATATTATCCCTGAACAAAGACTACCTATAACTGTATGGTCAGTCCACGCTAACATTAAATCGCGTAAACATTTTCATATAAAAGATTCTGAACAGAAAAATTTAATCCAGCGAGGGTTTAACACTTACATTTAGCCCACGAGGCACTTGAAACTTAAGTGCAGTTTTGCAGATTTTGACCCACTGGCTTTGGATGCGAAGCGCAAAATCTTGATGACTGAATTCTTTCATGGATTGTTGATCTATTAATAGCCTTTCTGGCTCTCGGAAAAGTGTATGACGTTTTATAGAAGCATGGACTGACTGGGTAAAGTAGGCTTTGCCTCTGAATACAAATGAACTGCACGGTACAGTGGATTTTTCTATATGACCGGGAACATGATATTATGATACAATTACGTAAATTCTCTCTCTCTCTCTCTCTCTCTCTCTCTCTCTCTCTCTCTCTCTCTCTCTCTCTCTCTCTCTCTCTCTCTCTCTCTCTCTCTCTCTCTCTCTCTCTCTCTATATATATATATATATACATATATATAACTTTGATATTATCTACTTCCAATATAATAGCTGAAAATAGTTCCATTATAGTGTAAGGTTGAAACTGATAGTTATTCCTTGTTTTGTAGGCCTACTTATCACATGTAATTTTATATATCAATATATATCACTGTAGAGAAATGTGGATTCCTACGAAAAGAATTAGCAGTAACAATTCAGGTAGGAAGGTACAGTACATGGATTCCCTTTAAAGAGTGAACTTAAAAAGAAAATTAGGAAAAAAAGTAGGAGCTGGCAAAGGTTTATAGAAACACGTAGTGAAAACTGCCATAAAGAACATGCAAAATTTAGGAATCAGGTTAGAGTTATGACCAGGAAGATTCAGCAGAATTTGGAGATTGAGATAGCCAAACAAGCTAAGAACCGCCCCCCCCAAATTCTGGAAATATGCCAATAATAAAACTACGATAAAACGAAGTCTCCCTGATCTAGACTGTCCAGGTAATGAGGGAACGCGGAGGATAACATCTACAGATGCTGATAAAGCTGAAATCCTATCTGAATACTTTCCTGACGTTTTACTGTAGAGGATACAAACAATGTTCCGAGGCTGGCACCACTTGATGTAATAGAACCCCTGAATCTTATATCCATTTCAGCGAAAATGGTAGATGATAAAATAATAAACTGAATGTAACAAAGTCGCCAGGACCTGATGGTTTTCATCCTACGGTTGTTAAGAGAGCTGAAAGGTGTTCTGTGTCCCCCTTGCAATATTATTTCGGATACTATCACTAAGAACACGAAAGTTACCAGAAGTCTGGAGAAAAGCAAGTATTTCGACTATATATATATATAAAAGGCAACAAGACGTTGCCCAGCAATTACAGGCCTATTAGTCTGACCAGTAATGTGTGTAAAATCATGGAATCTATTATATTATTAAGGATAAAATTGTGAATCACATGAAGACATCTTTTTTTTCTGTTAAACAGTATGGTTTTGTTGGGAGCCGCTCCATTAGCTTACAGCTGATCAAAGTTCTTGACATGCAGGCTAAAACTGAACGATAGTGGCTACATTGGTGTTATCTACACGGATTTTGCTAAGGCATTTGATAAGGTTCCCTATCAGAGGTTGTTGGACGAGAGGTCACTCCTTAAAGCTCCAGAGTAGGCTAAACCTTAGAAAATACTCTTTTGCACAAAGAATTGTGGATGCTTGAAACTCTCTACCTGAACAGGTAAGTCATAGGTGCACCGTCGTTATTTGCCTTCGAATGCCGCTTGGATAAATATTGGGACACTCAGCCTATGAAAAACGACTACGAAGCCAAACTGCTACTTCAGAGATATCGTCCTAGCTGCAACGATCTGGACATAGAGGCATCCGCCTAAGCGCAGTACTCTTCATAAGTATAAGTATAAGTATCAGTATCACGAAGCATTTATTGCGAAAACAGCCTGTATTTTTATTCGAAAAGAGTGGCTTCAATGTCTGTATAGATATATAGGCTACAGTTAACGCACTCAACTATTCTCAGCGTGCTATTTTTTCAATTACAGGGAGCAATTGCGTGCTCCCCGAACTACTCTTACTCTCTGGCGACATTAAGACTAATCCAGGCCCCACTACAACTTACACATGTCACCATACACAAAGACAGACACAATAGCACCATGAGACACATACAGAAGTATAATATTAACATATTACAGTACAACGTAGATGGCCTCACAAACAAAATCATGCAGCTTAGGGAATTCGTACACAAACAAAACATTCACATAGCACTTATACATGAAACAAAACTAAAACGCACACACAAAACACCCACCATCCCTGACTTCACGGCGATCCGTCAAGATCGTACTGGGGGTAACGGGGGTGGACTCATCACTTACATACATAAAAGCATTAGCTACACTGATGCTATCCAAAACATTACAAACACAATCGAAGCAGATAACACAATAGAAATACAGGCAGTTAACATTAAAACACGCGCAAAACACAACACTACACTAATCAACATTTACATCCCACCAGATAGTTCACCTCAGGTGCCAGCCAATTACAATCCACAGTTACACAATCTGGCCTCTCTCACTAATGTCATCTTAGGAGGAGACTTCAACGCCAAAGACACTAGTTGGTACCTGCACAACCAAAGCAACACCAGAGGCGCCAACATAGCCACACAACTAAACAGCCTCTTCATTCTTAACAATACAGAAGAACATACACACATACCACATCAAGCAGGATACTCAAACTCCTCCCCAGACATAACGTTCTGTTCCCCCTCACTAGCAACACATACACAATGGAGAACAGAAAAACAACTGTCATCAGACCACCTGCCCATCATCATTACAACACATTCTACATTCTGCCCCAACAGCCTTAGGCACACTTACAGAAATTACAAGAAAGCTGATTGGGAACAGTTCAAAATACAGACTGAGGAACAATTCACCACATTAAACAGCACACCCATCATAAACATCAATACAACACTCAAGACATTTAATCAGATTATCAATAATGAAAACAAATACAAACCCAAGGGCAACATTAGGAAATACAACCCAAATTACACGAGAGAAATAGCCCACCTCATAAGGCAACGTAACAACCTCAAACATAACACACAAACACCACACACAGAAGCCATAAAACAGCAGATACAACAGCTCAACACAGAAATAAACAACAAACTCAAAGACAAACAAACAGAAACATTCAGGGAATTCATAACAACACTAAACCACTCCACAGATACATCCAGGCTATACAAGACTATAAACAGCATTACCCACTCTAACAGCGGCATTCACACCTCACACGCGGTTATCTGTCGCAGCCAAAATAATATCCCAACATACACACAAGCTAACATTCTAGCTAATCACTACGCAAAGATAAGTCACTTAAACAGAGACAACAACCAGAAACACGCAGACAGACAAGCATCCAGACACAAGAAAACCTAGACTCGACACGACCATTACACCCTTCAATACAGACCAGACCACCAAGATCATCAAAAACATTAAGGATTCGAAGGCTACTGGACCAGACAACATATCTAACATACACCTTAAACACTTGGGCCCACAAGGAATACTAGCTCTCACAAATATCAGCACATATTCATACCAACACTGTATTATTCCTGACATATGGAAACAAGGTAAAATTATTACACTACTCAAACCAAACAAAACTCCAACAGAACCAGCTTCCTATAGACCCATTACTTTACTATGCACACCTTCCAAAGTAACAGAAAGACTAATCTTACAAATCACCAACCCACATATTCCACTATCGCCTACTCAACATGGGTTCAGACCTCACCACTCAACCACGACATTACTCACTAACCTCACGCAGCACATCATGGATGGCATCAACTCCAGACGACCAGCTCAACGTACACTATTAGCAAAGTAGTATAGCCGCAAAAGGTAAGAGTGCAGGAATGTTGCAATATATTACGCAATGTTGCAAAGGGGTGGGGTGTTATGCAACATGTTGCAAATGGGGTGGGGTGTTGCAAAAAAATCCCCCCAAAAGGGGGGTGGGGGATGCTGCAGGTGCAACAAGGGGTCATGAAACTTGGAGGCGGCGTTATCCCCCAAGAGAAAGGAGAGAAAGGTACTCCCTCCCAAGGCATCACTTTTCGTAAACCTGGAGCAGTACACCGAGCTCGATGGATGGCACGAGCAATTTATGCCATAAAAATGTGCCTTTTCTAAGAACAATATTCTGTTCAGCACCGTCAAACTGCAATTAGGGGATCCCGCCTCTCCTATGTCAGAATGTTAGCAGATCACTTGTTATGAGTGTCACTGTTCGTCACAACTGTGTACATTAAATATTGGTTTACATGTACGTCATCTTGTGATGCTCCAAGAAACTATCTCATGCTTCTAAAAACACTTGAAGACTACGCTGACAAAGAAGTTTCAACTGTTGCTTTGACTGCATTCTCACGACATTTGTGGTATTTATCTGAGATATCAGTAGGTCTAAGTTTTTTTGACAATAAAGTATCCCATGAAGAGAAGAGAAACATGATTTATAACATGAGAGTGCAACAAGGTTCCGAAGAGCCTCCAAAGAGGATTCCCCCTATAAAAAATTTTTCTTCATGTTCATTGGCTGACTTTGTGACAAAATCAACTAAAAACTTCTTTAGTATTTTGGGAATTGATGAAACCTTTCTCGGTAAAGACCCCGCAGACTGGTCCAGTGATGCAACCTACAATGAAGCTCAAGCAATTGTGTCATCTCTTAGAGTAACAAATGATTTGGCAGAACGAGGAGTTGCTCTCATGCAATCTTTCAATGAAAGCCTTACTCGTGACGAGGAACAGAAACAGTTCCTTCTTCAAGTGGTTGAGTATCATCGAAAGAAGTTTGATGAGGCTGTCAAAAATGTTGATTAAAGCTGTGTTAATGTTATTGAAAGTAAATGTTTGTTAATTAAAGGTAAATAAAATTAAAGGTAAATTTTTGTTAATTGAAAGTAAATGTTTATGTTAATTAAAGGTAAATAAAATTAAAGGTAAATTTTTATGTAATTGAAAGTAAATGTTTATGTTAATTAAAGGTAAATTTTTATGTTAATTGAAAGTAAATGTTTATGTTAATTAAAGGTAAATAAAATTAAAGGTAAATTTTTATGTAATTGAAAGTAAATGTTTATGTTAATTAAAGGTAAATTTTTGTTAATTGGAAGTAAATGTTTATGTTAATTAAAGGTAAATATATTTAAAGTTCAACATCTTTGAGCAAGTCCTAAATACTGTTCAATTTTTATAAGATTTTGTACATTATGTTTTTGCACTGAATACAAAAAAATTACATCCTGGTCGTTACAAAATTTTGAAGTTGCAATTTTAGGCACACCCTAAATTATATATATATATAATCATAATAACCGTGTCTATTTAATTTTGTCATTCCTTATATATATATATAAATGGATTTTCACCGAATTAAAACATTAACCAAAACACACGGTCGACCATTCCCCCCAATCTCCTCACCCCATGTTTGTATATATAAACGAATGAACAACTCGTGCACACACGCACACGCACACACACACGCCTCTATACATATCATGTGAATGAAAATCAGGAAAAAAAAATGCCAAACGTATATTTTGTCAATCCTTATATATATATATATATATATATATATATATATATATATATAAATTGATTTTCACCGAATTAAAACATTAACTTTATTCCTATTTTTATTATAAATATCGAATAACAGTGGGAAACTTACGAAGATACATGAAAATAAACCAAAACACACCCTGATTGCCCAGAGGCCTTTTTTTTTTTTACCATAATTTTACCTTTCTTCCAGTCAACAAGATCAAAACCTCTCTTGACTCCGATTCTTAGCAAACCTGAAAGTACTAATAATTATATATATATATATATATAGAAAGAAAGTTTTGTTCATTAATAAATAAAGGAATATGCTTGTATCTTTTGCCAGCTGCCAATCCTTATATATATATATAAATTGAATTTCACCTTAAAGTGAATTAAAACATTAAAAAAATCACTAAACAATTAAAAGAAACCTTACGAAGACCTTACGAAGACCAGCAACGTGAGTCATGCTACTATCTGTGATTCCCTGCGTGGTCAGTCGGCTGCAGTAAGCCCTTGAGATCAGACGTGTATTCGCCAGCGTAGAAGAAAAAAAGGAGATCAGACGTGTATTCAAATGGCTACCTTTAATATTGCTTGTACAACGTTTATGAAATGGTATTCAGCAAAGTGCCAGGATGTGGTGGATACCGAAAAACTTCCTATTCCCCCCTCCTATGCCTCTTTTAAAACCATATTGGATTGTGCGAAGTTCCAAGATGTACAAATACTCTACGGATGTTCTGGTGAGACCGTTGAAGGCTTTCGTTGCACAGACGATGTGCTGAAGTATGCTGTAGAGCTAAACTTTATAAAGTCTCACATATACCGTGAAGTAAAAGAAACAACGCGTGCAGAAGAGAAGCAGCAGGTATGGATAATGAGTCTTGTGGATGGGTGGTGTGACAAGCGGTATTACGTCTTGTTACACCATGTCGATTACTCATACCCTACGACTGAAAATGTGAATCTCGTGATCATGGACAATCTTAAGTATTTTTATCACTATATTAATGTATATCATGGTGAGGTTCGTAGTGAGGTTGTGGCTAGTGCCCTGCGTGAGTTTTTAACAGACTTTAGAGACGAGTATCGTTTGATGGGCAGAAAGGAAAAATATGAGCATATGTTCCTCTCAAATAGTGCACCGGAGTGTGAAGATGTTTAGTAAAACAAATGTGCCTAGCTCGTGAAAATTATCCTGAGGGAAACTGTCTGGTGCGTAGTCTGGTAGTGATAAAACCGAAATTAATTCTTGTAGCGGAAAAACACCTACCCAATATGTACAACAATTCGAATATGGTGCGACTCGCGGATCATACGAGTTCGAACAAGCCCATTCACGTGTCATCGAGTCAGCCGCCCATCGAACCGTTCCTGCCTACCTGCGTGCCTCACACGGCTCATAGTTATTTCAGAGCTTGAACCGAGTCGACGTGCGCTCCTCGAATACGATGGAACTTCCTTTGAGCAGCATTCTCAACGCCTCGTACGATGTGTCCGTGACGAAATCGTTGCGCGTGTTCAGGCGTAAATCCGGTACCGTTAGCTATGTACTGGAAACGGAATGTAGACAAACAAACAAACGGGTTTATTTAAGTGTCGAGGAGATGAATAGAATCTTCGTGATAGTTGAGAAGTGGAGTGAAGATCGTTATAAAATACCTGCTAACGTAGGTACAAGAAGAGAGCAGATTAGTGACGCACCCTCATACGCCGTTGTATGTACGTTGTGTATAAATAACGATCGGCCGTGCATTGATATACGGCTGATGTGGAAGAATGCTTCTGATAATAACGCTCTTGTTCCTACGCGACACCGTTTCATCCTCGACAGAATGTTTGAAATCGTCGGATTCCGCAAGCTGAAACCTATATTAGATGCGCGTGTTACGGATATGCTTTATTTTGATACAGTACTTGAATACGCATACACCGCTCTGCTCGATGGGTTTCCCGAGTGTAGGGCTGAACAAGATGAGAATGGTCTAGAGCTGGACGTTTATTTAAAAAGTTTAGACTGTTTGAAATACCATGAACTTTGGTACAAAGCAATTGATCGGTACAAGGCTGAGCTCACCTACACCGTTCACCCTGAAGAACTATTTCTTTATATAACGCGCAGTTGTCGTAACGATTTAGAAGATTATTTCAATTGCCGCTATGTTGAGTGAAGACGAGTTGACGATTGAAAAGCTCGGGTCGGTAGAAATAAACCCTCGATTGGAAAAGCGTTTATAAACTTGTGTTTAATAATGTAGCTAACGATGAACTCTTTGTGCGTGCTTTTGATTGTATTCTAGACGTATTTAAAGATGACTTACCAACCGGTTGTAAAGTGGGAACAAAAATAGTACTGAACGATATGAAAGCCCTTCATATCGAGTACAGGTTTCCCTATACTTAAAGCGGTGAAATATTATTAAACCGCATATACTGCGTAATGCAGAGCAATAATGATGTAATTGTAAACTCAATTAAGTGCGAGTTTAGTATTTTGAAAAAAAAGTGAAATGTATTTATATATTTAACATATTTGTGTGATATTCCTCCTGTACTGTTATATTGAAGGATTATATGCATATTCCTCATTTCTATTATTATTGATCATTCAAATGTATATTTATTTTCTATATATCTCCATAATTGTGTGTGTGTGTATATATATTTCTCCTGTACTGTTATATTGACGGATTATATGCATATTCCCCATTTCTATTATTGAAATGTATATTTATTTTCTATATATTTATAATAAACAGAATGATGCGATGTTGTTTTACTTAATTCTTTTGGTTAATTATATCATGTTACGCCTTCTAAACCTACTAGCGGAATTCTAAACCAACTTTAAAGAAAATAAATGGTACAATCTGGCAACTGTGTACCTGAGCAATGGTATCTGGCAACTCTCCATAATAATGTATACAATGGTATCTGGCACCTCTTCTGAAGGCTCCACGCGCCACAGATCTTATAGACAATGCAGGTCCTGTATATGAGCTTTAATTATCTCGATGAAATAGTGAGCAATCATTCCCTGACGAGATGTATTTCTGAATCCACGTTAAACTGTAGGTCTAAGGTCGGTGAAAAGCTTTCCAATTCGGCGAGAAAGAATTAATTACACTAGGGAACAACATTTTTGTTTCTTGAAAACTATTTGGTTTCTTATAGAACTTTTGATGCTGATTCGAAATATTTCAGAATTTTTCTATCACCCATAGTTTTCGAGAAAATAATATTTCCATTTACTCAGAGTTTTCCCAAAATATTAGTTAAAATTAAGTGTACTAATTTAATTTTATTCTTTTTTCCAGGTTAACTATATTTAATACTATTTTTTGCATTAAAAAAACATAGCTATTTAAACAAACAGATTTTTAATAAAAAGAAAGAAATTTTTTTCAAGTTTTGCTCAAATTTTAAAATTTTTCATAGTAGAAAAAATTGGTTTTTCATTCCAAAAAGTTTTCCGTGATTTCAATAATTTTCCGCCAGCATGAATCGAAACTGTATTAATCCCAGAGATACATTTTGCTACGTATGTGGAGAACTGACCATAATGGCACAGAGGAAGACGATGCCCCACTCGTGAAGAAGGCTTACGAACTTTATTTTGGATGTAAGGTAGGTGACCAAGACAAATCCTGGGCACCTCATATCTCATGCAATTCCTGGGCCGTCACTCTTAGGGGTTGGATTAAAGGTACCCGCAAATCTATGCCATTTGCCATACCAATGATTTGGAGAGAGCCCAAGGATCACCTAACGGTTTGCTATTTTTGTATGACTAACGTTTCAGGATTATGGCGAGCGCAGCGAGCCCATACAGCTGGGGGTCCGGGGCACTGTAAGCCCCCCGGGAAATCTTTTAAAATCTAACCAATTTCAGGGATATTTTGAGGTCATATGCACTGGATATTAGGATATATTCCAAGGTTGAAGATGCAGTATTTCCAATGTCATTAGATATATGACATCCAGTACGATCAATAAAAATAGCTAACTAAAAAAAAGTTAACAACTGTACGCCGTGGTGACTGTTTCACCAGATCTTTATAGGCTAGCATTGCCTCAGTCGAAGCTAAAAGAAATGAAACAGTTAATGATTCTTTCTCATATTTCTTCTAGGGGTGGGAATTAAAATTTCATGACGTTAGAGATTTGTAAGTTCGGATTTATTTGAAATAGTGAGGGAACGCCGTTCCGTCTACCAAAAAAAGTAAGGGAACGCCGTTCCCACGCGTTCCCACAGCACTACACCACTGTGTGTGTGTATACATATATATATATATATATATATATATATATATATATATATATATAAGGATTGACAAAATATACGTTTGGCATTTTTTTTTCTGATTTTCATTCACATATGTACAGAGGCGTGTGTGTGTGCGTGTGCGTGTGCGTGAGTTGTTCATTCGTTTATATATACACAGATGGGGTGAGGAGATTGGGGGGAGGAGGGGGGACGACCGTGTGTTTCGAGTTGACCAGATTCTCGGAAATCCTTTCCTCGTGTGTGTGTGTGTGTGTGTGTGTGCACGATTCAAAAAAATCAGGTTTTTTTTTAATTGTTCAACCTGTATTTTTGTTGCCTGTGACAAAAAAGTAGTGTATGCCAAATTTGGTGAATTTTAAATAAATTTACTATGTGCTACCAGGCGTCAAAGTTTCCCTTTTTTTCAATATGTTTGTTTTTACAACTTATGATTTTATGTTTAATTGTTTATATTTCAGAATTTTTAATTAATGGTTTATATACTAGCTTGCTTTTAATTGTTGCTTGGAACTCGTAATTTTGATACCAATTAATCGATTATGGAAGCTAGGCCTAACTCACCATCACCCAGTTGCTCATTTGGGAGAAGTTCTACAAGAAAAGAAACTGAAGTATGGCTAATTGGGCAGCCCTCTGCAGTACTAAAAACATCCGTATTACCATCACAGGAAATGATGGCCCTCTTCATGCACTACAGAAATATTAAAAAGCAAGACATTAGAGAATCATGCTGCTCTACTGCAGATGATGTGCTAGCAGTTTGGAAAAAAGCAGGAATACCAGCAAAACAAAGAATACATGTAGTAGATAAAATTCAAGGAATACTGAAGGAATGACAGCTGCTTAAGAAAAACAAAGCAAACAAATTGAAAAGATCACAAAATTTAAATAATAAAGAAGAAAAATGGAAAGATAAACTGGAAAACTTATTTGACATTGCTCATGAGAATGCTATGCAGCTTATAAAAATAGAAGATAAGAAATTCTTGAAATGCAACGTGAGAAAGGACGTCATGGAAAAATGGGTACCATTGATAAGGCTGTTGCTAAAAAAGAGCAAAGAGCAGCAGAAAAGCAACAACGTTATGAAAAGAGGAAAGCAGAAGAAGAGATCAAAAGAAAGAAGAGTGAAGAGGCTGTCATACTCACCAGTACATCATCAGAATCAGAATCAGAGGAGAGTAAAAGTGATGAATCTGGTTTCTGTGCTGCACAACCTTCAACATGGAAAAGTAAGGTTGGCAAACGTAGAAAATTGTTTGATGATAAATTATTAGGAAGTCTTGATGTTGCAAAATTGAGTGACAGAAATGCGTCTCTTTTTAATGCAAACAATCAGACATCGCTTGAATGGGACATCTGCGAACAAATAAAATGCATGTGTTTCAATACAACGGCAGCCAATACTGGTCCTAGAAATGGTGCAGCTATTCTTCTAGAACAAAAATTCGACAACGATTTATTGTGGCTGGCATGTCGACACCATATATTTGAAATTATGCTGGAAGCTGTTGTTTCAAAGTCTTTATCACCATCTTCTGGCCCAGATATAGTCCTTTTAAGAAGTTCAGAGAAAAATGGTCAAGCATTAATAAGGAGGACTACGAGACAGCATTATCAGATCCAGATATCTATGAAAATATTCATGACATCAAAGATGACAATTATATTGCAACAAATCAACTAGATACATTCCAACCAAGAGACGATTACCTAGAACTACTGCAGTTAACAATTATTTTTTGGGGGTGAACCAAAAGGTGGAATCAAATTTAAACATCCAGCGGGACTTCATCGGGCTAGGTGGATGGCCAAAATTACATATTCATTAAAAATTTTATGTTCAAATCTCAGTTCAAAATTTCAGTAAAAGACAAAAAGGACTAAAAGACATCTGTCTATTTGCTACTCGGTTATATGTAAAGGCATGGTTTACAGCTCCTGTGCCATCTTGCGCTCCTCGTCTCTCTGGAATTATTACAGAATCTTGTAGTCTACAAACAAATAAATGACACAATTGCATTTGTTGCTATTAAAAAACTGTTAAGTCACCTCTGCTACCTATCAGAAGAACTGGTAGCCTTGGCCTTTTATGATGATGAAGTGCCTACTGAAACGAAAAACAAAATTGTAAAGGCCTTGCAAAATACAACAGAAACTCTTCCTGCAAAACGGGCTTTTCTAGATCCTGCACTTATTCCAACGAAGAAATAATAAGATTTTGTCATCAAATACTCAAAGATTCTTTACAATAACAGAATTTAGTTCAAAAATTTTTACTCAAAGATGCTAAAGAATGGCATAATGATGAAGAGTATAACTCCGCTAAGAAATCTATCAAACAGTGGAAAGTCGTGAATGATATAGCGGAAAGAGGAGTAAAATTAATGGATGAATATAATAAAATACTAACACATGACGAAGATCAAAAACAATTCTTGCTGCAAGTAGTGAAAAACTACAGGGCTGTTTACCCTGATAGAAAGAAAGAAACATTAATGAAGTAAGGACAGCTAATGTCTCAAATATCATGCTAGTTTAATTATGCATGCTTGTGGTTATGGTAGGACCTACGGGGGAGCTTTCCACATTAAAAAAAAGCAATGCGCCTTGTACTGTAACCCCTGGGTGGTGTGGAAAAATTTGACAATTTGAGTCGTTCTGTCAATTTTCAATTGCTGGTAGCAACCCCTAAAAATTAAAAATTTGCTAAAATATTTTAGGATAGTTGTTTTTATGCTGAAATGAACCATTTAAAGGGTTGAACACATTAAAATATTAAAAAAAAAAATTTTACCCCCATATTTGAATCACCCTAATATATATATATATATATTATATATATATAATATAAGGATTGCCAGCTGGCAAAAGATACAAGCATATTCCTTTATTTATTAATGAACAAAACTCTTTTTCTTTCTATATATATATATATATAATATATATATATATTATATTATTATATATATAATATTATTATTATATATATATATATATAATTATATATATATATATAATTATTAGTACTTTCAGGTTTGCTAAGAATCGGAGTCAAGAGAGGTTTTGATCGAGTTGACTGGAAGAAAGGTAAAATTATGGTAAAAAAAAAAGGCCTCTGGGCAATCAGGTGTGATTCGATTTGGCCCAGATTCTCGGAAATCCTTTCCTCGTGTGTGTGTGTGTGTGTGTGTGTGTGTGTGTGTGTGTGTAGATTTGAGAATACGACCGTGTGTTTTGTTTATTTTCATGTATCTTCGTAAGTTTCCCACTGTTATTCACTATTTATAATAAAATAGGATAAGTAAAAGTTAATGTTTTAATTCGGTGAAAATCAATTTTTATATATACAGTAATCCCTTGATTAGTGCGGTTAATTAATCCTCCGATGTCACCGCATATATCAAAACCGCATTAATCAAAGTTAAGAACCAATGGAAATAATTATAATGAATCCTAGAAAATAAAAAAAAATTTAGAATAACATTTATTTTAACTTTAAAGCATTTATTTTTTATAGAGAAACGTATCTATAGTTGATTGAACATATATTTAAACTTTAAAGCATTTATTTTATAAAGAAAAACTAATCTGAAGTCGATTGAATATTTATTTTTTACAGAAAAACTTATCTAAAGTCAATTGAACAGTTAGCTTTTTTCTTTTCTGACAACTTATTGCGATAACAATCAATTTGCTTATCTAAACCACGGCGAACGTTCATGCTTCTGTCTACATTTGGATCCATCTCGAGTAAAAGATGTTTGGCCTTCTCAATTGTCCGACACAATTCTTCAAGTTCTTTCACCGTGATTTCCTTAGAAATATTTTCCGTTTCTTCAGTTTCCTTTTCTTTTCTTCATATGCCTGTTGATGCTCGATTACTAGAAGATCTTCGTCACTTAGGTCTTTTGAATGTGAAGCCAATAATTCCCGAACATTTCCCGAATCGACATCCTCGAAGCCAAGGTCTCTTCCAATCGTAGCAATATCATTAATGACTTCGTTGACAGGATTAATAAAACCACCAAAATCATTTGCGCATTCAGGCAAAAGATTCTGCCAGACCACTCTCATGCAGCTGGCTGTCAATTCTTCCCACGACTCGTGAATGTTTGCAACTGCTTGTTTAATGTTAAATTGTTTCCAAAATTCATGTAGAGTGATTGCATCTATGTGTAAGATGTCTGTGCGCACTTGTGTCTGCGATAAACTGAAGCGCAGTAGGGAAGGCGGGAGACAGTTTCGGCCCAGCTGGTTATTTGCCCGCCATTTTCAAACATTTTTGAACCGCACTATTCAAATTTTATACCGTAAATATCAAGGGATGGTCACAATAAATTTTTGCGCAGTAATCAAAACCGCATTTATCAAAACCGCACTAATCAAGGGATTACTGTGTATATATATATATATATATATATATATATATATATATATATATAATATATATATAAGGATTGACAAAATATACGTTTGGCATTTTTTCCTGATTTTCATTCACATATGTACAGAGGCGTGTGTGCGTGTGCGTGTGTGCACGAGTTGTTCATTCGTTTATATATACAAACACAGATGGGGTGAGGAGATTGGGGGGAATGGTCGACCGTGTGTTTTGGTTAACGTTTTAATTCGGTGAAAATCCATTTATATATATTATATCTATATATATATAAGGAATGACAAAATTAAATAGACACGGTTATTATGATTCTTTCTATATATATATATATATATATATATATATATATATATATATATACAAACACAGATGGGGTGAGGAGATTGGGGGGAATGGACGAGCGTGTGTTTTGGTTAATTTCAACTTTCTTCGCAAGGTTTCTTTACCTTTCGTTTTTACCACTGTTGTTCGGTATTTATAATAAAATAGGAATTAAGTGATTTATTGTGTAAAGAGCGTGTGTTTAAATTATTTAATAAACAGTTGAATCTTCTTAATTCCAACAATTAATTCTGTATTGATTAACTACCATCATATAAATATATTGTGGTATTTTGATTAATATATGGTTTTTGCTATCTGGCAACTCAGCCTGAGTACATGGCGCTATCTGGCAACTCAGCCGGATTAGAGGCCTATAAAAGAGTGAGAAGCTGATGACGGAGTCATTCAAGCTCGGCTCCCAGCCGAGCAAGGACCTCTGGTCCTTTCTCTTTCTGGCCCTTTGGGAAAACCCCTTAGAGGCCTCTTAGGTTAGGTAAACGAAAATAGCTTGGGGGAGAACTCCGCCTCCAAGTTGCATGCCTTGCAATCAAAGGCCGCTACTCTCTCTCTCTCCCTTCAGGTGTACCCCTCCCCCCTTGGCTCCTTCTAAGCCAACTGGCTGATTAGGAGTCTATAAGACAACGCCTACTCGGCTGAAGTCTTAATATGCACTTGGCTCCTGCCAGGTGAACACCTCTCCTCCTTTCTCTTGGGGGATAACGCCGCCTCCAAGTTTCATGACCCCTTGTTGCACCTGCAGCATCCCCCACCCCCCTTTTGGGGGGATTTTTTTGCAACACCCCATTTGCAACATTACAACATTACGTAATAAATTGCAACATTCCTGCACTCTTACCTTTTGCGGCTATACTACTAACAACAATAGACATTAGTAAAACATTTGATGCTATCCCACGCTTCCCTCTCATAAACAAAATACTCAACACAAACATGCACAATAACACCAAAAGGTGGCTGAGCAACTATCTTTCAGGAAGATACTCACATGTCACATTTAATGGCAAGTCATCCAAAAACAAGCTTTTTCTGAACGGGGTCCCTCAAGGCTCTATTCTCTCACCAACACTCTTCAACTTATACATGCATGACATCCCAACATCCATAGATAACAAGCTTACCTTATCATCATATGCAGATGACATCACTCTAACATCCACCCACAACAACATCGACACCGCTACAAAAACCTATAAACATACATAAACAGTATACAAGACTGGCTCACACACAATAGACTCAAAGTAGCGCCCACAAAATCAACCATCACCTTGCTTACAAGCAACACAAAAGAACACCAGGTAATTCCACAGCTTACACTAAACAACATCAACATTCCACACACTTAAAGGACCAAAATACTTTGGGTAACATACAACACATCATTATCTTTTGCAAACCACATTCAGGACATTAAAAACAAATGTACGTCAAGACTTAACACGCTTAGGGTACTAACAGGCACAAACTTTGGACTACAGCAGGAAACATCATCACTCATATACAAACAATATATTCGCTCAGTTATGGACTATGCTAGCCCATACTGGGCACCCATTATCCCAAACACACATAAACACCTTACAGACAATACAAAACAACGCACTTCGTATCATTACAGGATGCACTCAAACAACACCAATACAACACCTGCACACAGAAACAAAAATACTGAAAGTTAGGGAACATTTAGACATAAGGGGAACACAATTCATGGCAGCAGCGACAACTAACCCACAACACCCTTGCCACTACATGTACAATCATGCACCAACACCTCGCACCATTAAGGTAACACAAGAGAGACATTATAACCAAATACTCCATTCCATACCACGCCCCACAGACATCACACAGTACAGAAAACACATACACACACACCTAACCCACAAAGCACTGACACGACTCGGTCCGAATGCGGTCCTAGGTGCGATTCCGATGTGGACATCACCCCAACTTACGGACATATAAACACAGACTAGACAACTCCATAGACGACACCTGCCACCTGTGCCAGGACACACCACAAACAATTGAACACACTATGACAGACTGTACCGCTCTAGCACAACATAGAACACAACACAACATCACTAGTGCGCTGAACCTATGGTCCACTCCGGAGAGGGCGATCGGTTACCTGCGTGCCGCCGACTTGCTCGATCAGGGTGGGCTGATCGGCTAAACAACAACAACAACTTCGCGAATAAAAAATACTTAAGTTTCTTATATTAAATAATTCTCAGAATTAAGGAGAATCTTTCTCAACGTCACTGACAAATACTTAAATCGAAAAAGTGAATTTGTAAAATCAATTCTCATCTCGTTTCATTGTCACAGTAAACATTTACACTGATTTACAATCAGCTACACATTTATTTTTTTATTTGTTTATATATATATATATATATATATATATATATATATATATATATATATATATATATATATGCATCTAAAAGCAAATATTAGATAAACAACCTATCTTTTTACAGTACACATTACCCTAATACTTAAATTCTAATAACCCAAATTAGTGACTACACGAAAGTAAATCAAATCCCAATAGAATTATTGCAAGATCGAAATTAGAATTCGATCTACGAGACAAAAACACACACTCAAAGAAAAAGCTTAAATTGGATCCCAAATTGTATATAAATATAGATTCATTCGATGAATCAATTAAAGAGAATTTGATTCTAACACAATCTTTCGTCTTAGTTAATCGCAAACAAGGATTTTCAAGATTATTTTGGCAAGTGATTTTCATTTCTGAATCTGCAACAAACGTTTCGAATCAATAAAATGAAGCCGTTAAGATTTCTTACAAGGAACAAGACAGTTCTTTCCTCCACGACCACAAAAACCGTTAAGATTTCATATGTGTGTGTGTGTGTGTGTGTGTGTGTGTGGCATTATTCCTTTGTGTACAGACGAAGTGTTAATATAGGGGGAATAAATTTTTGTACGAGTAAATAAGTTTTATTATATATATATATTCTTTCATACTGCATGGCAACATATGTGAACGTTAACTTTCATGGCATCTTCGCCCTTATGAACTAGTAATTTAGAGGTGTTTTTTGCACCAAATTTTTTCAAACTTTAAGTGTACAGGTATGAAAGGATTATAAACAGGGTGGCGCTAAAGTCGCGCATCATAGGAATTTTCAGTGTTGATTATATTATTTTTTTTCTTTTAGTAGGGGATGGCTGCGAAATTAACAACAGACGAGAGGGTGAGCTAGGTTTTAATGCATGGAATACCAGGTACTACAAATCGATGAATCGGTACAGAATTTAAATTCTGTACCAATTCATCGATTTGTTATACCTGGTATTCTATACATTAAAACTAAGCTCACCCTCTCGTCTATTGTTAATTTCGCAGCCATCCCCTAGACCCCTACCTAAAAGAAAAAAAATAATATAATATAGTCAACACTGAAAATTCTTATGATGCGCGACTTTTGCGCCACTATATATATATATATATATATATATATATATATATATATATATATATATATACAGAGAGAGAGAGAGAGAGAGATGCCCAACTCCAACATGTAAAACGTAAAACATCAAAGAATTTGAGGAAAATAAAAAGTTAAAATGCAAAAAATTTCGTACATTTACAAAATTATTTAATACTCTGTGTTCACCTTAGGCTTGAAGAATTTAAAAATGTTATCAGTAGTTGGCTGCTTATTGATTAGAGACTGTTGGCAATTCTGAATTCTAGACTTTTCTCTGTGAATCTTCATGGAAGACGGATGACTGTACAGTGTACAAACCATTAGCAAGAGGGTCGTCGTGGTAGAGCTGTCTACAGATCTTAAGAGATTTTATTGTTGCATACGAGTCTGCAAAGAGTTATAGGAAGATAGAAGAAGAACCTTGAATTCCATTTACGACGGTTGCTACAGTTATAAAGAAATAGAAAGGCTTTGGAACAATCAAAATTCTACCAAGGTGTGGACGACCTTGCAAGATTTCTGAACGTACACCGAGACGGATTGAAAGAATGGCTGCTGCGAATGCACGAGTGACTGCAGGTGATATTTACCAAACATTAAGACTGTCTAAGATCGATGTCCATCCCTCTACTGTACGTCGTACATCGAGAAAGAATGATCTGCCTGGAAGGGTTGCACGAAGAAAACCTGCTGCGAAAGGCGCATAAAAAAAAGTTCGTTTAAAGTACCTCAAGGGTCATCAAAATGATGGATTTGCATTCTGGAAGAAAGTTCTCTGGCAGACGAGATCAAAATTTAATTATTTTTGGAACAACGAGCAACAATATGTTTGGCGAAAATCAAATACTGCATTCGAGGAAAAAACATCATTCTTGTGTTAAACGTGGTGGTGGTAGTTTACTTCTTTGGGGATCATTTAGCGCTTCTGGTCCAAGAAAGCATGTTGTCATCAATAGAATCTTGAATTTGATGAAATATCAGGAAATTTTAGTTCGGGAGCTGCGAATGGGTTGCAATTAGGTACTGCAACAAACCATAAAAGAACACCATGAAATGGCTTTAAAAAAAGAATTTCAAGCTTCTCGAGTGTCCCAGTCAAAGCCCAGATCTCAATTTAATCGAGACTTTATGGTTTGATTTGAAAAAAGCTGTCCGCAAGAGAAACCCTTCGAATCTGAATGAATTGCAACAATTTTCTTTTGAAGAATGGGCTAAAATTTCTACTGGAAGATGTTGAAACCTTGTAGAAAAACACCCAAAACGAATCAATGAAGTCATTCGAGCAAAAGGTGGACACGCAAAATATTAAATAATTTTGTAAGTAAATGTACGAAAACTTTTGCACTTTAACTTTTTTTTAAATTTTGCTCAGATCCTCTGAATACTTTACATTATATGTTGGAATTAAACTACATTTTTATTTGTTGATTTTTTTCCAAACGAATGGTAAACTTTTCATAACTATCTTATGCATGGTACAAAAGATAAGGATGAAATATAACCGAAATATTTTTCTGTACGAATACTTATGAGCACCTCTCTCTCTCTCTCTCTCTCTCTCTCTCTCTCTCTCTCTCTCTCTCTCTCTCTCTCTCTCTCTCTCTCTCTCTCTCTCTCTCTCTCTCTCGGGTGTGCTAATTAGCAGCGACCTTAAGTTTACGAAACAGTGTGTAGAGGTGGAAAAGAAAGCCCAGAAACTATTGGGTTATATCAGGAGGCAATTTCAGTTTCGGAACAAGGAGATTGTGCTCTCACTGTACAATTCCCTTGTTCGGCCGCACCTGGAGTATGTGTGCAGTTCTGGTCGCCCACCCTCAGGAAAGATATTGAGAGGCTGGAGCGAGTGCAGGCGAGGGCCACAAAGTTAATCCCTTCCGTTAGGCATATGGGCTACCATCGACGGTTACGCGCCCTGAACTTGTTTTCGCTTGAAACTCGGAGGCTGCGCGGTCAACTGATCGAGGTTTTCAAGCTCTTACGCGGGTTCAACGATGTCGATTTTAGAAGTATGTTTAGTTTAAATGATAACCCAACTCGCAACAACGGTTGGAAGTTGGATTTGAAACGGTTTAGGACTAGTGTGTGTGGGAATTACTTTACCTATAAGATCTGTGACACATGGAACAGGTTACCTTCGGAAGTTGTGAACAGTTCCTCTGTGGATCAGTTCAAGAAAAGGTTAGACCAAATCTTGCACACTATTTGAGTGTGTAAAGACATTTAGGACCTCAGTCTGCGGAAATTTCTTTTCCTATAAAATAGTTAATATCTGGAACCAACTTCCCTCAGAGGTTGTTTCCAGTCAAAGTAAATGTGTTTAAAAATAGGCTAGACAAAGTACTGAATACTCTCGTAGTTTAAGACTAAAACATAAGAAAACTCTGCAGGAGATCGCTTGCACGGTGTCTCTGTGAGCAAGCTAAATATAGAGCTATTTATATATTCTCCACTTTCCTGTAAAATTTCCTTGGCTACTTTTCCAGGGTCAAGGTATTTTCTTCAACCTTTTTCTGTACCTGCCTCTGGCAGGGAGGGAGCGGAGGGTGGGGAGAGAGCCTTCTACTTTTCTATCCAGTTTTTACTACTGCTATGATAGTTGAAAGAAAAATAAACTTTTACAAAATTTTCCCTGGCACCCGTTGCCATTGGTACCTCCTCGGTATGGGCCGCAAGACCTTTTGAGGTACTTCTTTTCCTTGTAACTCCTTGTAACTCTCTCTCTCTCTCTCTCTCTCTCTCTCTCTCTCTCTCTCTCTTCTCTCTCTCTCTCTCTATATATATATATATATATATAATATATATTATATATATATATATATATATATATATATATATAATATATAGGGTGTTTCACAACCGGTCTGCCATACATTGGGGAGTGATTTCGAGGTAATATCGAGTAAAAAAGTTAATACAACATCGGTGCTATTTCGAACCGTTGCGGAGCTACGGACGTTTTAAGATGCACGGAAAAAAATAAACGAGCGTATTAATCTGATGTATTTATTGCTACATTTTATGAGATACACCTTATAAATGTTCAAAATGTCCGCCTCGGTTTTCAATGGACAGCCTTGCTCGTTCCAAACAAGAGTCCACTGCCCATTGAATTATTTCGGGCTGTTCTCGTATGTAAGCAGCGGCATCCATAATCCGACGCAAGAGTTCCTCTCTCGTTTGTATTTTGGTCTTGTAGACCATCTCTTTCATAATGCCCCATAAAAAGAAATCTAACGGAGTTAGGTCCGGAGATCTCGGGGTCAACGATATTGGACCAACACGACCAATCCAACGATTCCCGTACCGTTGATTCAAGTAATCCGTAACATGACGACCAAAATGTGGTGGCGCCCCATCGTGCTCAAAGAACATCCTGCGCCTTGTCTCCAAGGGCACGTCCTCCATCAAGAGCGGCAATTCGTTCATCAGGAAGTTCAGATAAATATCAGCAGTTAATCGTTGTTCCAAAACGAACAGTCCAATCAGCTGATCTTCAATTACACTGCACCCAACATTCACCGAGAATCGATGTTGAAAGTTTCCTTCAACGATACCGTGGGAATTATCGTCGGACCACAAGTGGGAGTTTCGTCTATTGTTAATTCCATCCCGAATGAATTGTGCTTCATCACTAAACAGTATGCGATTAAGAGTTTGGCGATGCATAACCATCCACTCGCAAAATTGAACACGTTTATCGTAATCATCCGGTTGAAGAGCTTGCACACGTTGCAAATGATAGTGATATAAACCCTCATCATGTATGGGGGCTACGTTGTACTAGGTCCAGTATGCGCTCCTCTACAGCAACGGGCCGTCGTGCTACATGTTCTTGGTTACGTGGAACAATTGTCCCTGTTTCCCTTAATCTCTGGTGTGTGTCACTAAACACTTGCCTGTTCGGTATTCGGCGGTTCGGAAAACGTCTTCGATATTCCTCAACTGCCGCTCTGCTGTAACCATCACAGAATCCATAAATGAAATGGATATCAGCGTATTCAGCGGGTGTGAACTGTCGATTCATTTTTATTGTTTACCTTAGCGCAACACAGTGTCTCGTATCACAGATCAGAACCAACTGAAAGAAAAAACTGAGGATTAGTAGTGGTAACTTTGTTAACCGAAACTACCACCAGTGCTGCCATCCATCGAATTACACACAAGTAGGGATTTGTTGCACATCTTAAAACGTCCGTAGCTCCGCAACTGTTGGAAAGAGCACCTATGTGGTATTAACCTTTTTACTCGATATCACCCCCGAAAGTATGGCAGACCGGTTGTCTCACCCCCTCAATATACATTATTCCATTTGACAAAAACACAAAATGTGCAAAATCTCAAGTAATTATAAATATTCTTATTGGTCCCGCACAAGGACTCAAATTTAGTTAATTATAATTATTGAAACATAAATACACGAATTTTTTATTAGCGTTCCATAATAAGGGCAAATAACAGCAGTTAAAGAACAGCATAAACTAAAATGGACATTGACTACTGATTAAGTAGAAACTGAATTGAACTAAACATTTTAGGACTGAAAGCATAGTAAATTTGGCCTAGTAGGGATGGTTGCTTATGAGGCCCCCCTAAATATTAATTGATTTTAATAAAACTTCTTTGGTACACGTTTTATATTAATAGGAAAAAAAGGCGGGGGTGAGACCCCCAAATTTTGGTTGATTGAGTGATTGATTGGGTAGTTGAGTGGGTGGTTCTTATACATATAAGAACCACCCAATCAACCAAAATTTGGGGGTCTCACCCCCGCATTGTTTTCCTATTAATATAAAACGTGTACCAAAGAAGTTTTATTAAAATCAATTAATATTTAGGGGGGCCTCATAAGCAACCATCCCTACTAGGCCAAATTTACTATGCTTTCAGTCCTAAAATGTTTAGTTCAATTCAGTTTCTACTTAATCAGTAGTCAATGTCTATTTTAGTTTATGCTGTTCTTTAACTGCTGTTATTTGCCCTTATTATGGAACGCTAATAAAAAATTCGTGTTTTTATGCTTCAATAATTATAATTAACTAAATTTGAGTCCTTGTGCGGGACCAATAAGAATATTTATAATTACTTGAGATTTTGCACATTTGTTTTTTGTCAAATGGAATAATGTATATTGAGGGGTGAGACGGTGAAATTTGCAATTTCGAAAAATAAGGGCAACCCTAATATATATATATATATATATATATATATATATATATATATATAGTCGTTAGCATCGTTAACTATGAATCAAATCTACCGGCCGATTCTCGTCGAGGGCAAGCGGTGCTCAGCTCATCCAGCTGTTCATCCTTCCACAAAAAAAATCGTTGCTAGATAAATGGGTACCCTGGGCAGCCTAGTGGTTAAGACGTTGGGCTGCTGATTGAAAGGACGAGATCGAGTCCGGGGGAGGACTTTAGAATTTCTGACAGCCCGTGGTGGTTCGTGGTTCGGATTTCACGTTACTGTAGGTCTAAGGCAGGACAACAAGCTTGACCCTCGTGAAAATGAACAATTCGCGAGGAAGCAAAACTAAGGTTACCAAGCAATATATATATATATATAACCAAATGTACATATATTTTATATAAACTTAAAATACTGTTTATAAGACATTTAAAACGGTAAATTTTACAGTCATAATATAAAACTTTTACGAGGAAACAATTATATATACAAGTATATACAAAAAAAATATTTAAAAAATAGTCCACTCTTAAAATTAGGACTGAAAAAAATTATATTTTGCATTTCTACACAATTTATTTTTTTTCATTAAAGATTTCCCCTCTTAAAACCGGTTAACAAAATAAACCAAACGCTTAATTTAATAAAAATAAAAAACGGTATAGTGTAAATAAAAACCAATACTGATGATAATTGCCAACATAAATTACCAACGTCGTTCTACCAAAACAAATTACCAACGCTTTTCTACCAAACAAATTACTTTAAAGAGTTAAAAATTAGCCGTCACTTAGAGGATTAACTTGGAGCTAATTGACGGCAGGCACTCCGATTACGGAGACACTGGCACTGAGCGCTCGTTAGACGCTCAAATGGTGCC
Organism: Bathynomus jamesi; assembly: GCA_023014485.1. NCBI lineage: Eukaryota > Metazoa > Arthropoda > Malacostraca > Isopoda > Cirolanidae > Bathynomus > Bathynomus jamesi. The sequence goes on along the minus strand of JAJOZX010003504.1, from coordinate 188,399 downwards.
TTTGTTTCTGCTTTGCACACTTATAGTTATTTAACGGTGGTGCGTACGATATATATATATATATATATATATATATATATATATATATAATTATCTCAGTGATGTAGTCGCGATCACCATGGCCGAGAACGAAACCATATGCAATTTTTGCATGTATTCAATATCGCGTAATCCCGAATTCCAAAGCTCTGTATTTCACATTCAGGAATAAAGCTTCTAAAGAGGTTATCAAGTGACATTTTTCAGCAGTTAACTGCCTACTTAAAACAAGATAAGCGTTCGTTGCATTTGAGGAACATCAGCATACTCAGCAGTGATGTAGTCGAGACCAGAAGAAAAAAAGTCTCAAGACCGGTCTAGAGTTCTACATAACACACACACACACACACTATATATATATATATATATATATATATTATATATATATATATATATGATGAATAAAACCACGAAGGAAAGGAAAACAGAATGGTGCTCAAGCGCTTTCGTCTAATGACATTCTGTTTCCTTTCCTTCGTGGTTTTATTCATCATAAATATTTTTCACGTGTTACTTTCGTGAAATAATTTTCATATATATATATATATATATATATATATATATATATATATATATATTGTAGTGCAACCACTTTCTTTTACTGCACTTATTTTGTGGGTGGGTTGATTTGTTCAGGATGGCTCTGGTTATCACTCGGATGACCTTTCAATTTTATACGCACAATTTTCTCGGATTACCTGAAACCCTATTTTAACTTCAAACTTCCAACGTTAATTTAACCTCAGCTTACAAGGCCTATTGCAGGGTAGTACAGAAACAACACAATCTGTCGTATAAAGTTTATTTCACAAAACTGAAAATGTTCACTCGCAATGGAACAGTAATTCAAAATAAGTTTACGGCTGTACACTCACACATTGTTACTTAAACAATATTGAATGACAAAAGATGCTTTCAATTACTTGGATTAAGTCTCAGGATTTATACCAAAGGGTTTTATATGTGACTCAAGAAACAGCATTTAATTCAAATTCCTTAAAATAAGAGTTTACTTATAAAAAGTACAGGAATTTGATCTCAAAAGTTTTGCGCGAGTTCCGCAGAGATTTTGGAAAAAATTCCGTCAAATTAATTTTTTCTCAAACTTCCAAAATCCTGCGCAGCGTCTGCAGATTTCCTCGGAAAACAAAACTACGAAAAGATATTTGCTTGACACAAAAATTTTAAAATTATTCCTGGAGGAAACAATAAATGCAGCAAGCTTATAAGTTAGGATTTGGACATTGGAACAATATTAAATTAAAAAATTGCCGATCACTTCTGGGTATTTTCACAGTCTATTTGCCGAGCACCACCTCTGTTAAAGGATGTATGACCCATAAATTAAACTCTTGACACAAACTAATAAACAGTGAAACATTAAGATTCAAATTATTCGAATAACGGACACTTTAAAGTCGGCTTATAAAATCAAAATGTGCCACAAATTTTCAGGACTGATTTAACAACACTTCATCTTTGGAGAGGTATGACTACAGCTGATTCTATACCTCTAATTCACAATTTAAGATTAAAGAAACTCCACCCTTCAGTACACAAATGACCTATCAAAAACATTTTCATTACATGACGTTATTCGTACGAGAATTTAAACTAAAACTTCCTCTCGTAGGATTTTCCTTAGGCGATGTATTTTCTGAGCTAATCGAGCTTTGGACATGTAACGAGTGAAACAGGTCTCGCATGTTTATATCGAATGTTCACACTTAACCAAAAATTTTAAAACTTTTACAAGCTCCAGCTTTAGGACAGGATTTAGATCCTGTCCCAAAGCTGGGTCCTATCTGCTTTGCAGATAGCTGGTGAGGAAAGCTATATTTTTGGGCCCTCTTTGCGAGTGACCCGTTCCCACGTCGGGCGCTAACATTATGAAAAAGAAAAAACTATAGTGTTTGTCATTTACCATTACTTATTTGGACTATAGCGGATTTAATTTTCCCAGAAGAGTTCCTTGTTCCATGCACAGTCTGTGTATCAGATATATATATATATATATATATATATATATATATATATATATATATATTATATATATATTATATGAAATAAATTACTAGAATTGGTAACTTTTCTGCCATCATCTTTCATACTTAGACAAAATATAGGCCATAAAAAATGGGCGAAATAGTTCAAAAGTTGAGCGATGTAAAAGGACAAGTTTGGAGGGTGATCTACGATGCCTCGCGCCAAATTCCGATCGAAGTATAATATATGTGTATATGAACAAAAGAACCGAGTTTAAACATTCCCTTTTAATGTATCGATTGTCGCCACTCACTCTTCATAGATTAGAAATAACCGAACAGCTGTTATCCTTTATATGTTTTTATTGTATATTAGAAATGAATAATAGTCCGGTCCCATTTTCTGGAAAAAAACTTAAGGCATTTCGTATTAATTTTTGGCAACAGGGGTATTCTTATAGATTTTGACCTGCTAAATTAAAAAAAAAGTCTTTTGCCAAGCTGAATAGTTAGTTTTAAACCTGCAATTTTGAAAAACAAAATGGTTGCCGATTTTTCCACATTTTATCATATCTTGTCAAATTTCGTTAAAGTCATAATTAAAGGCCCTTTTCCTACATTTTTCATCCCTAGAAATTCATCAAAAACACTCAAACGGATAATATTATGTCTTTAATAGGCTTCTCTGCTAGGTCGAGGCCATTTTCACAGAAAAAAAAAAAATCTATCTATCTATCTATCTATCTATATATGTACAGGGTGGGCGGAAAGTAGCTCCCTATTTTGGATTGGTAAGAAAATACGTATATTATCCATTTATTTCAGAAGAAATAATATGAAAAGTTAGGCATACATGGTAGATTTTCTCTAAAATTCAATGTGGGCTCCAACTCTTTCCACCAGCTTCTGGAGCCGCCCAGGAATGGCGTCCACTGACTTTAGCAGGAACCTCGGCGGGATGGAGGACATGACTTCCCGAATTCGGTCCTCCAGTTCTTCCAATGTCCTCGGTTTTGTGCGGTAGACTTCTTCCTTTACCCACCCCCAAAGAAAGAAGTCGCACGGTTACCGCTGAAAAACGGCAGAATCGGTTCAGTGTAACGGTGTGGTGTGGTATGACCTCAGATCAGGTTGTGGGCCCGTTCCTCCTGCGCAACACCATGAATGCTGAGCGGTACCTTGCTATGTTGCGAAACGAGGTCTGGCCGGTTGTCAGCACATGGGAGAACATCGACGATCTGATATTTATGCAAGATGGCGCCCCTCCGCACTTCGCTCTTGTTGTCCGTGAGTGGCTGGATGCCCACTTCCCTGGGCGTTGGATGGGTCGTCGTGGTCCACATCAATGGCCAGCCAGGAGCCCCCGACTTGACACCGTGCGACTTCTTTCTTTGGGGGTGGGTAAAGGAAGAAGTCTACCGCACCAAACCGAGGACATTGGAAGAACTGGAGGACGGAATTCGGGAAGTCATGTCCTCCATCCCGCCGGAGTTCCTGCTAAAGTCAGTGGACGCCATTCCTGGGCGGCTCCAGAAGCTGGTGGAAAGAGTTGGAGCCCACATTGAATTTTAGAGAAAACCTACCATGTATGCCTACCTTTTCATATTATTTCTTCTGAAATAAATGGATAATATACGTATTTTTTTACCAATCCAAAATAGGGAGCTACTTTCCGCCCACCCTGTACAGTATATATATTATATTATATATATATATATATATATATATATATATATTATATATATATATATTAATATATATATATATATATATATATATATATATATATATACTTTACTCACATTTCTAAACTAGTTCTCTGTTAGGCCTTGACCAAATTATTACATTACTAATAGTATATTTATAGAACATTTATAATTCATATCTACTAATTAATATTTAATTTGTATTTGTTGCATCGTAGACTGAAACGCACTGGAATTTGAAGAGATTTGGTGTCTTTTCATTCGACAGGACGCCAAATGAGACCCTTATAGATATTGCTACAAAAGACCAAGTCACGATAGAAATAATTCACGTTCTTCTACATACATGCATAAAAAAGGTCCAGAAGCAGGTAGAGGATTTTATGACTTCCAGATTAATTCCCAGCACGGGAACCGTACCAAAAACATTCTCTGACGCACTGACCAAAAACAAAGCACCAACATTTTCAAATGTGTATGATGTCCAAAAGTGTCTCGCCTGAAAGGCAAGACAGTGAAGGCTGACAGATGTATCCTACAGTCTAATCATAGCGTTTGAAGCTGGCAGAAAGGTTGATTTGGGCGAAATACTGCAATATGAACTTCTGCCTGTGCAAACTGTCGCTGGCAGAGATGAGTGGTAGTTTGCGTACCGGACAGAAATCGTTGCTCGTGGATGAGCTGACAAAAAGTATAAATTGTCCAGTAATAATAGAAATCCAGAAATCCTCAACTTTTATTGTGGATGGACAAGCAATGATTAATACTCTTAACAAACTGAACAATGCAAACACCTTTGGTGACTGCAGATATTTTTGTGCGAGCAGTCTATACCTCTGAGTCTCCATATAGTCGGACTGACATTGTGTTTGAGATATAACTACGAGATCCCAGAGAAAGAGAAAGAACATCAATTCGGAGAGTCATACAGGCAGATACTCCTCTGACAAGACTGTTATAGTGGCAGGAGGCTTTCGAGAGGAAACGCGCGTAGCTTGCAATAACCCTGGTGTAAATACTGTCCATCTTATGGAAAGGCACGAGGAGGCAGACACCAAGATTGTGGTGCACTGCATTAATGCAAGCACAGATGTGATTGTGGTTTCTGCTCTTGAAACAGATATTCTACTGTTACTGTTACCATACTGTACCAGTATCAACAACCTATGGGTGACGGCAGGAAGCCATAAAAAACCAAATTACATCTCAGTAAAGGGGGTAATAGGAGGAAAACAACCTAGACTCAAGTGCATGCTCTCACATGCGGTCACAGGGTGACACCACCTCTTTTTTATTTTGTTATAGTAAGAAGACAACCCTCAAAGTTTTCCACCAGTGCAAGGGATTCCTGCAAGTCTTGGACAAGAGCCACTGACTGAAGCAACAATGGCTAATGTTGAAAAGTTTGGAAAATCTACAATGTCTCAGATAAAGACAACGGACAAAGCCAGAGTTACATCGTTAAAAAAAAAGCACTATGTCTTGAGCTTCTACCTCCTACAAGTGATGCCGCAACATACCACATAAAGAGGGTACACCTTCAGTCTGTTATATGGCGTGAAGTACACAAACCCCAGTCAAATATACCAGATGCCTCCACCATGAGATAGAAACTAAAGGATGGTCAAATTTCTCCCGTACTCCTTTCACTTCTTTCTGTCCCTGAGTCATGCATGCAGCTAATCACATGTGGCTGTTCTTCTAGATCAGGGGTCGGGAACCTGCGGCTCATCGAAGTTTTGAGTGCGGCTCGCGTCCAGCCATCGTAAAAAATATTCTTTAAATTTTCAAACACAGTGCCATTTCAATATTCTTATATATATTATACTATACTATTTTCTCACATAATCATTCATTAAACTAACTATAGCTGCTTGATTTATTATACCTTAATATTTTTTAATAAAGATGTAAAACAAGCAGAAAAATCTTGGGTGCCGCCATCTAGGTAACGGACTTTAATGGTCATTGAAACGTTTAAGGTAAAAATGGCGTTTATTTTGTATCTATTGGATTCCTTTGGGTTAAAAATGTAGAAAAAAAAATTCTTAATCATGCTTCTAACTCTGAACAGATCAGATGATATGCCTTTTTGTATGATTTAGCGGCCATTTTGTTTTTTCAAAATTTCAAGGTCTAATATTAAAATTTCAGTTTGGCAACAGGCAGATTTGAATTTAGAAGTTCAAAATCAATGGTTCTTAACTCCTGGGTTGCCAAGCCATTTTGATTGGGTTAAATTGCCATTTAGCATTTATTTACGTTATCCCTAATCATTTTACCATTAATTAATTATTTTATTATCTATTATGAATGAACTGTTTGAAGGCATGGATTGCCGAGCTAGCCCCGCGACCAGAATTTGGGTCGCAGCCTAAAAAGGTTAATAACCACTCATCAAAATCTATAGGAATTAGCGTGTTGCCAAACACCAACAAGAAATGCCTTAACTCTCTTTATTTTAGGCTTCTTTCCTGAAAATGGTGCCAGACTATAATAAGACGGTATAATATTGGGCTCAAAACTGAGCTTACATATTATATAACCGTATAAATGCATCCAGATGTTAATCAAATTAATTAAAGTGATTTTAAATGGAATCCGTATTGTTTAAATTTGTTTATATATACAGTGTTTCAGGAGGAAAGGTCAATACTTCGGGAGGTGATAGTATCGGTCATTGTGAGAAAAAAGTTCATATGAACATGCGTCTAATTCGGAATGGTTACGGAGATAGAGCTGTTTGAATCTACAAATACAAAAGCATTGCTAATGGTAATCAAGACAGAGAAACCAATTACTGTTTCTAACATTTAATGTTTAAACATTGCCATTTTGTTACAGTTTACAATACGTCTTCGAAAATCCCAGTCAACCTCAATGCACTTTGCAACTCGTGTGCGAAGATCGCGTGTTGCTCGTCTGAGTTGATCTTGACATTCCTTTATGCGGGCAGCAGCAGCATCCAAAATGCGCGCGAGCAATTCGTCTCGTGTATCCACCTTTCTTTTGTAAACTTGATGACTTTTCATCCACCCCCACAAACAATAATCTAACGGAAAGAGGTCTGGAGACCTTGGTGGCCATTGAATGGGACCACCGCGGCCGATCCATCGACCAGGGAAAGTTTGATTTAGGTATTGCATCACCAGACGGGTAGAATCTGGAGGAGCTCCGTCATGCTGAAAGTACATACCAGCGCGTGTAGTCAAAGGAACATCCTCCAATAGTCCTGGCAATTCATTTTGCAGAAATTCTAGGTAATTTTGTCCTGTAAGACGATTCTCTAAAGCAGGGGTGGGGAAACTTTTCAGTACCAAGGGCGAAAATCGATAACATAAACACCTCCGCGGGCGTCTGGCAAATTTTAAGCTTATATACAGCGTGTCCCAAAGAAATGTATACCCACTTTGTTCGATAATACCAGCTATGAGGATAATAAATATATTACTTTTTATGTTTTTTAATAAAGAATTTTCTCCTGAATCTAAATATGTAATTATTTTTATTAAAAATTGAAGAACAAAAACGTTACAGATGTTTAAATTATAATTATTATTTTCGAGACTTCATGTGCGATATTTTCTAATATTTTAACCGACTGTTTTGAGATACTTATGTTTAGTGTTGATATTGAAGCATAAATGTTGTAATTATTAGTTAATTCAAAAAATTTACAAATTCCATGGTTAAATGACACTTTATCTAAGATGTTCGACGTCTTCCAGAACGTTGTTTTTGTAAGTTTTGCACAGTGCCGTCGGTTTCAAACTTATCTCGTATACGTGCAAAAATATTAGAAAATATCGCACATGAAGTCTCGAAAATAATAATTATAATTTAAACATCTGTAACTTTTTTGTTTTTCAATTTTTAATAAACATAATTACATATTTAGATTCAGGAGAAAATTCTTTATTAAAAAACATATAAAAAGTAATATATTTATCATCCTCATAGCTGGTATTATCGAACAAAGTGGGTATACATTTCTTTGGGACACGCTGTATATAAGATGTATTTTAAAAAGCTATTTGCTAGGCTGTAAATAAATAATTTTTAGTAAATAATAAATACCTAAGCGGGCGAATTGAAATTAGCTCGTGGGCGAAATTTCGCCCGCGGGCGAGGGTTTCCCCACCCCTGCAGTCTAAAGTAACAAGGCCAATCAGCTGATCATCGATGATGCCGCACCACACATTGGCAGGGAAGCGATGTTGAAAATTTGTTTCCACAGTGGCATTTGGATTTTCGTCTGACCACCGATGAGAGTTACGAGTGTTGTTGATACCGTCACGGGTGAAAGTAGCTTCATCGGTGAACATTATTAATCGAAGCAATCGGCGATTAGCATTTACCCAATAACAAAATTCCAGTCGCATGGCAGCGTCTTCTGGTTGAAGGTGTTGTACACGCTGTACATGCAAGCCTTCCTCACGTAATGTTCGCCATACTCTTGTGTGTGGTACACCGAGACGTGTAGAAATTCTTCGTGAAGAATGTTTTCCACTTCATCCACATCTTGTTGACCTTCACGTTCAGATGAAACATGAGCGCTGGGAAGTGTATCAATCTCACGCAATGTGTTGAAAACCCTGGTAAACACTCTTCGATCCGGAATTCTGCGGTTCGGAAACCGTCGACGGTATTCTGCAACAGCAGCTGTTGCACTTCCATCGCAAAAACCGTAGACGTACACCATATCTGCATATTCGGCATGTGTGAAGGTGTGTAGCATTCTTAACACTGCTTCAAACACCAAACAATGTCACTCACAACAGTCAGCTGTCGATTGGCTTATGTTACATGCTTACATTACAGCTTACATGGTTCAAGGTTATAGGGGAGGGAAGGAGGAGGAAGAGCTGCGCGCGCATCACATTCAAACAGCTCTATCTCCGTAACCATTCAGAATTAGACATGTTCATATGAACTTTTTTCTCACAATGACCGATACTATCACCTCCCGAAGTATTGACCTTTCCTCCTGAAACACCGTGTGTGTGTATATATATATATTTGGTATTCCGTACTCGTATGTAATCACCTTTTAAAAAATACCAGTCTATATGAAAGATTAAATTATATAACAGTTATAACAACAAATGAGAATAAAAATAAGCATTTATTGTTTACAAATTTATATATCCGATATCACAATTACAGTCATTTGGATATTGCTAGCGTTGAGTAGTGCTTAATATGGGGTCACCATGTAAAATAAAACATCAAATTTGAACTGTTTTGGAGTACGAACTCTTGAGACACGATACAGTATTCATAAGACGGCACCAAATTTATCCAAATCGGTATGCAAAACTTCAAACAATGATCCTCTGAACAGAACAACTTTGACCTTTATACAATTGCTTTGACCTTTGAAAGACGTTGAAATTTATTTACGACTCCAAAGTTTTAAACTAAAATGAACTATTTTTACAATACTTTTTTCCCCTTATATTCCAAACCCCCAAAACCGCGGCTGTGACCAATATGCAAACCAATAAATGTGAAATATAACCATTAAAGGTACAAATCCGACCATTACACGCGTACAAAATTGCCATAAAACACGATTTTCAAGTTCAATACATACACTAAATTTGGAATGAAATGGTCTTCGCTGGTGACACGTACTTCTAGAACTTAACAAATACGCTCCTTGAGCACAAATAGCAGCAGTGAGAGATAAAAGGATTTTATAGCTTTTTGCGCATGCATGAGGAATTGCGTGCAGAGCATCTATTTTGTTTCGTATACAAGTAGGCGCTATTTCTGCCTATATATAATATAATTTTCGCCATCAGTCTAAATACACGTAGGTATACAGGGTGATAAAAAAAATGGTGTTCCCGAAAATAACTTGTTTCAAAAATATCTTTGGGAACACCTTTTTTTTAACACCCTGTATAATCACTACTCTGTGACTGACCCCAATATATCAAGTTTTCACTCTTATTATTAGATGCTGTGAAGTTGCATGTGAGAAGGTTTAACTGCATGATGACTAAATCTGATGCATTCTCATGCATCTAAACAGTATAATTTTTCGAGTCACTTTAATTGATGATTTTTAGAATATCATATGTCTTCAATAAATAATTACAATTAAACAACTTCTTACCCAAACACTATGTGTGTGTGTGTGTGTGTGTGTGTGTGTGTGTGTGTGTGTGTGTGTGTGTGTGTGTGTGTGTTTTACGTACTATTTCATAATATTCCTATTTAATATTTATGGAAAATTAATGTAAATACCTTACTCCCATATGTATTTTAGTTTGATACACATCTATATAAACATTAAAAATAAAGTTATGGCACGGCAAATATGCATGATATAATATAAAAAGAATCTTCCTGTTTGAATAAACTAAAGAAAAAAATATATAATTATTTTATAAAAAAAAATAAATAAAAATAACTTTGTTTCAAAAGATAACTTAAAAGAAAAATATATTTTAAATAGAAAATTTCGTTAGTATAATTGTTATAAAAAATATTAAATGATTCGATAAACGAGCATAATTATTTGCGCTATTTAATACCCTTAAATGCTTTCTATTCGTCTTTTCCGATCTGATGAAACTTCATTGATATTTTCGTTAAATGATTATTACAATATTGATCTGAATTATATGGTGCGTCCTCAATTCATTCTATCAATTCAGGCATGGTCAACTTATCAACCGCGTCCTCCGGAAAGCTGCTGAGTTCGACCATGATCTCGTAAACCGGCGAGATTACTTCACCACAAAATTTAAAACTGCCTTATCCTCCTAAATCCATTCCTGTATAGGTCAAGGCCGTCTTTTCTTTCGTAAACAATATTAAAAAGTTAAAAATAGAATGAATTTCTAATCCTTTTAAAGATAGAAGAAACACTGCTCCAAAATGTATTCAATAAAAACCTGTAATTAACAAGAACTTCGTCTTAAAATCTCTCGTTTCGCGTAATCACGACTCTTTAACTTACATTACATGCGAGTGAATAGCATCAAACATCTGTGCAGATGAACACACAAACGAAATAGCCACGTGGCACTCGTGCACCCAACTTTCCATACATGTATACTTCTCTCTCTCTCTCTCTCTCTCTCTCTCTCTCTCTCTCTCTCTCTCTCTCTCTCTCTCTCTCTCTCTCTCTCTCTCTCTCTCTCTCTCGTCGTAATCGCATCGTCGTATATCGTCATGGTTCGTCGTCATCCATTCGTAACGATTACACGCTAAATCGCCGCCGCTGATTGAGATGTCGCGGAGATGTGAGAAAATAACTCTGAGTCCAAATCGACGCGAATGCCTTCATTTCTTACGAACTCTCTTTAAGACAGCCAGTGTAATGGGATTACAACTGTATAAACAATTAGGAGTTATATATATATATATATATATATATATATATATATATATATATATGACATTAGAATAAATAGTTAATCTTTGCCAAACATTTTGGACCTTAATTGACTTTTATTTTCAAGTGGATATAACATTATCTTATTTTAACTTAAAATTAAATCCATTGACATTATATATATATATATATATTATATATATATATGTCAGAACTGCATTAACGTTTGTATATAAATCACTTGATTAAGAGATCTCTCATTTGTAATTACAAGCAATAAGCAGTTTAGTGAAAGTCTCGTTTTGAATTTGATTCGATAACAAGCATAAAATTGGCCCTTGAATCCCCCTCCATAATCCCCATTTGAGGCCATTCAGACGTTGTCGTCTGTGACGTTGATAAAAGTTACGCTATACGCGACCTCTCACTCAATCCACGCATGCATAGAACACAAATTCCCCATTGTATTATATATATATATATATATATATATATATATATACAGTGTGTCCGTAAAGTCATGGTGGGATTTTAAATAGCTATATTATTGCAACGAAACATGATAATGAGATGAAAAAAAGGCAAATTGAAGAACAACTCTAAAAGAATAACTTTATTTAACGTAGTTCGATATGGGCTCCTCTGGTAGCCCTGCAGACATCTAGGCGGTGATTCAATTCCAGCCACACACGCCCAAGAACATCAGGAGTGACGGATGCGATAGCTTCCGTGATTCGCTCGTGCAAGTGATGAATATCCCTAATGGGTACACTGTACACGCTTTGCTTGACGTAACCCCACAAATAAAAGTCCAAAGGTGTCAGGTCCGGAGAGCGTGGAGGCCATGGCTTCCACCCTCCTCTTCCTATCCATCTCTATGGAAATTTTTCATTAAGGAATTCTCGAACAACGTTGGCATAGTGCGGAGGAGCACCATCTTGCTGAAAGATGACATTATTGTCAATAAATTGGGGTACTGCAAAATGTTCCAACATAGCGAGGTAGTTGTGTGACGTCACAGTGGGTTCCGCGAAGAAAAATGGGCCAATCACTCGATCTCGTGCTAGAGCACACCACACATTAACTTTCGGGCTATTACGCTCATGTTCAACATAGGCATGTGGACAGCCTAGACTAACTACGAGATAAAGGTTAAGCTTAGCCTAGACTAACTACAAGATACAACTTTGAGAGTTGTTCTTAAATTTGGCATTGTTTCATCTCATTATCATGTTTCGTTGCAATAATATAGCTATTTAAAATCCCACCATGACTTTACGGACACACATCACCGCCTAGATGTCTGCAGGGCTATCAGAGGAGCCCATATCGAACTACGTTAAATAAAGTTATTCTTTTAGAGTTGTTCTTCAATTTGCCTTTTTTTCATCTCATTATCATGTTTCGTTGCAATAATATAGCTATTTAAAATCCCACCATGACTTTACGGACACACTGTATATACAGTGTGTCCGTAAAGTCATGGTGGGATTTTAAATAGCTATATTATTGCAACGAAACATGATAATGAGATGAAACAATGCCAAATTGAAGAACAACTCTCAAAGTTGTATCTTGTAGTTAGTCTAGGCTAAGCTTAACCTTTATCTCGTAGTTAGTCTAGGCTGTCCACATGCCTATGTTGAACATGAGCGTAATAGCCCGAAAGTTAATGTGTGGTGTGCTCTAGCACGAGATCGAGTGATTGGCCCATTTTTCTTCGCGGAACCCACTGTGACGTCACACAACTACCTCGCTATGTTGGAACATTTTGCAGTACCCCAATTTATTGACAATAATGTCATCTTTCAGCAAGATGGTGCTCCTCCGCACTATGCCAACGTTGTTCGAGAATTCCTTAATGAAAAATTTCCACAGAGATGGATAGGAAGAGGAGGATGGAAGCCATGGCCTCCACGCTCTCCGGACCTGACACCTTTGGACTTTTATTTGTGGGGTTACGTCAAGCAAAGCGTGTACAGTGTACCCATTAGGGACATTCATCACTTGCACGAGCGAATCACGGAAGCTATCGCATCCGTCACTCCTGATGTTCTTGGGCGTGTGTGGCTGGAATTGAATCACCGCCTAGATGTCTGCAAGGCTACCAGAGGAGCCCATATCGAACTACGTTAAATAAAGTTATTCTTTTAGAGTTGTTCTTCAATTTGCCTTTTTTTCATCTCATTATCATGTTTCGTTGCAATAATATAGCTATTTAAAATCCCACCATGACTTTACGGACACACTGTATATATCAGGAATGGCATAATGGTATAGGTATAGAATAAATCAAGGTACATGTTTGGGCATCTGTTTGTACGTCAATGTTTTGCTATTTTTTTTTAATGTGCCGGATTTGAAGACTAAGGAGAGTACCCTCGTTAAATAATCAAGGGTGGGTTGAGTTTTTCCTTTCATTGCTCCAAAACTTTAAAAAGGTGAAGGAACCAGAGAAGTGAAAATGAATATTTATGTACATAAAACGTATACTTGGGCATATCAACTAAAAATTGTTACGTAAAAATTTTTATTGCAAACGTATTATCATTTTTTTCCATAAGCCTACGAAGCTTAAACCTTAATTATACAGAGCCTCAGCCAAAATCGTTGGAACCCTATAGAATTTAGAAACCATTGAGTAATAAGTAGGCTAACTTGCTAAGCAATAAAACTGCTTTATTTGTAGTAGGTTTACAGAGATGCCATTACGAAATTTCTAATTATTGTACAGGTTACAGAAGAGATTTTCAAAACTATTTTTTGAGATTTAAATGTGTACAGAATTGGGTTTTACTTTTATTGCAAGTTAATGTAACGTAAAAATATTGACTTACTAATATTTTGCTAAGGTGGTAATTAAGTTATTTACTAACCAAATATGTGGGATTAAAAGAAACTATGTTTCAGAAGACCTACTCATGAAAAATAGTGCGAACATAATTTCAGTTAAGTAGGCCTGGTTAGGGGCCATATGGTTTTCTGACTGTAGAAAGGGACGTCATTTGGTAGGCTTTTAAGATTTCAATTATATATATATATATATATATATATATATTATATATATATATATATAAAGAAAGCTGTTGCCTTCAACAACGATTTTGTAGACATCTTCACCTACCACTACACAGTCAACTACCAGTCAATCGCACAGATACGTTCCACTACATCGCATGATCGAGCGGTACGCGATGCAGTTTCTTCAATACTATATGGGATAAATAGGGTTACGTGACGCGAACGAAAATACGGACACCTACTTTACCCATTTTACCCTTGAAAATAATTAATATTCGTATTAGTATTTTTAATTAATAAAAAAATATTGTAAACAATACACAAATAAACAAAATACAGTACAAAAATTTTTAACATGAAAAGCAAAACATTAATTGTTCATTAACTCACCAGAGCGAAGGTCGCTGTTCCACTTAACTGATGCGGTGTTGTGATGGCAGGACGGAAGGGTTACCGTTTTCCTGCCTTATCTATGCAAGATATCGTCAGCATTCCCTCTAATATCCCTGATGTAGGTTTCACGGATTTCACGGCTGATGGTATACGCCTCCGGACTAGTTACATCAATCTTCAACTGCGGACCAACAAAACAACAAAACGAGTGGACGAAATATCGAATTTAGCGTTTTTAAAGCTTTATAATTAATTTCCTAATTAACGAATTACTGTTTTTCAAATATATGTTAGTTAGTATCTTATGTTATTGCATGTATCATTTTAATTATTTAAGCTTTAGTGTACCAACGAGACACGAACCGTAAAGTAGTTTTGGCGTTTTAAAAATTCGTAGTTTTCGCTGTTTTCTAGCCAAACTATTAATTTCTTATTAAGTCCCAGAAAAGATGATTTCCCTCATTAAATTTCCTGTTTATTGTATTAATTACGACTTTCTACGTACATTCCTTCCAATTATAGAACATGTCAAACCTGAGCCTACGATAGGTTAGGCCCTCCCCAAAGCTAATTTCTCACCTAAAACGTTATGCCTGGTACTTAATAAAAGATATTTCGCTTGACATATATGCAAATTTTTGACATAATATAATATAACAAAAAATATTATTTAATTATCCCAATTAGAGCGCTCACTGAGCTACCTATTTAGGACTATTAAAACATATCAAAGCCAGTTGAAAGACTAAACTAATATGGTAGGCCCAAAACCTATATTAGGTCTACCACATTATCAGTACTCAAGGTTAGGTTAGGTCTTCTAATGTTTGGCTGAAAAGATTACTTTAATATTTAATTTTAACCTCATGGCTCTTAATTATCTGGAAAATTAGTGAGAAAAAAGTTGCATCATTTAACAAGTGTGTTGTCTTCTGTGGTAAAGTTTGTTATATATATATGGTGGTTACAAAGACCATGTGCAGCTTTAACTTTAGAAACTTTTGATGTACACAATACACCTAAACTGTAAACGGCATATGAAAGCATACTTATTAAAATTTTTAACACATAACATAAATTTCTAAGCCTGAACAACCGATACCTTTCGCGATACATCGTTCAATCCGATTTTGCAATTGTTTGAAAACATCCTCCACTTGTTGCTGAGTGATTTCATGAATTGCATTTATGAGCCTGGCCCTAAGTTCACCCAAAGAATGTGGTTTTGATTAAAAGTAGTCCAGTGGGGGCAGGTCAGATGAACGAGGTGGCCAAGCAATTAGTCCACCACTACCGATCCACTTGGTTGGGAGGACTTCTTGCAAGAATTATCGCACATTCAAAACATAGTAGCAGGGAAACTAAAATGATTAAATCTTTCAGCTAACACCTTTTAGGAAGATGGTGCTCCCTGCTACTATGCCACGATGAATGTGCGACAGTTCTTGCAAGAAGTCCTCCCAGCCTGTGAATACAGGAAAGAAATCTTTGATAAATTATTAAAACTCAAAGAAGAAAAATTTATTTATTTCTGTTATGTACCAGATGGGATAATATATGCCCGGAAGTCCCAGGAAGGACAGTTTCGATTGGTACTCAACGTGATTTCGACAACTTCCAACAGCATTTACAAAGTGGGAAAGGGAAAGTCTGCTACATGCCGTTTCAGGGACATGGCATATAGCAGATTTTCCCTTTTTGCCCTACAATTGAAACTTGTATTTCTTAAATTTAAACATTCGCAATCTCCCGAACCACTCTGACAAATTGAACATAAATTCATGTATATTATATTAACTGAAATTTGGTTAAATGAAAATAAGATATTTTTTAATATCCCAGGGTACACAACCTACCATATAGGGTAAAGTGACTTACAGTAATTACACACTGGTAAGTAAAACAAACATTGGAAATACTGCAATCGATCAAGCTACGATTGTCAACTCCAATGTGAGCGTATGGGATCCCTTTGATTGCCCGCCAGACCTCGAAGTGGTAGTGCGTCCCTGTCATGTGTATTACATATTTTTGTGATACACTCCTTTAACTGCCTTACGTAAGTATCGTTCTGATCTAAAAATACACATCTAAGCTTCCTATCGTGTACTTTAATACTGATCGTTGTGGATTCAAGGGTGTTATTGTTTTTAAAGTCTTAAGGGGTATATGTGTGTGTTTACTTAGTTTAGCTGCAATTTATATCTGGTTCTCATAATTTTAAAATATGCCGTGTGGGCGTTCTTAGGGACACAGTATCCTAATAACGCACACTAGCTGTGTTCCTAAAAGCACACACTCAAATTAAATTAATAATTACAGCTAAATTGTTAACTACTCGGGTTTTTTTTTTTTGTAGGTACACAAAGGAACCAGTAGGCTATGGCATCTGTCAAGTGGACTGCATTTGGGATGGCAAAGGCTGTGGATGAAGTGAAATCTAAGAATGTTAGCCTGCAAAAAGGCAGTCAAATGTACGAGCATAATATTGTGCGAACCTTACATAACCATGTAGAAAATACCCTGAGAGAGAAACGTGGTCGCCCTCCCGTGTTCACTAGACAGGAAGAGAATGAATTGGTTACTAGAATGAAAATACTGTCACAAATTGGGTTTGGATTGACACCAGAGGAAGTAAAGAAAATAGTTTTTCGATATTGCAGAGTTAGAGGAAAAACTAATCCATTTAACAAAGAGACTGAACAGGCTGGTATAAAATGGCTTTTAGATTCCTAGACCGCAACAGAGCTATTCAACTAAAACAGTGGATAGTTCAACTATGCTCTTGGACAAAAAATTAATAAAGAATGAGTAAAGAATAAACTGCTTTCTTAATAAAATCTTGCTCGTGAAAGTTGATTATTTCCCTCTCTATTGTATTATCTGAAAAGGAATATGATATTTATATCAAAGTACCCAATCTTGAATGATTAAAAATAGAATAAGTGGTGTGCGTAATTAGGCATTCGATGTGTGCGTGATTAGGACACACTGTTCCTAATCAAGCACATTCAATACATTCCCGCAAAATTGACTTTCATAGCTTTCATCGTTTATTCGAAGACTTGTATGTATATAAATAGCAGCGTGCATACCCAAACTACATTTAGGCACTATCTGGAGCCATCTAACTTCAACAGTTTTTCTTTAAAACTTTATTTATAAACCTTAAATGTGCGTAATTAGTACATAGAGTAGGACTAACAATAGCGGCGGAGGTGTAAGTACATTTTGCAGACTCAAACTGCAAGAGTAATTGTATCGACAACTGGCAAGCATAAGCAATATCTTCAAAATATTTGCAATTGAAATGTTTATTCATAACATCCAATATTCAATTTTAGACATCCACCGACCATCAGCTGGTAACGTACCAACTTATATTACAAATGTCAATAGAATTCTAACCTCTAATCATATCAGTATACAATTGTGTCACTGCAGGAGGGAGACTGAAATATTGCTCTCACGAAAGACCATTCAAATAATAACGCAAGTTTCCTTCATTACATTTCATTTGGAAAACACAAAGCCACTTGGGCCTATGAAGGTTATCAAAGTCATAATTCACAATTATGACTGCAAATGAATTTAAATTAGCTATTACAAAGCCAACTAGACTTCACAATGACATTTGAAATTCGACTCTGCTAGATTAAATCCAGCTTGACTGCATCTCGGGTATAATTATATTAAATATCGCAGATCACTTGCCCACGTGCACCATGCTTACCACCCATTTTAGCACATAGGAAAATATATGAAATTTGAATATAATAATAAACTAATTATAATGAACTAAAATTTCTTAAAGGAATAAAACTTTTGACTGGACTGGAATAACCAAAAGTAAGCATGACAGTGGAACAAAATTTCAAACCTTAAGTACAATGATGAATGCATTCAACATAAACCCTCCTATTAAATTAAAGGTAATATCTAAAACTAAACACAACAACCAATGGATTACCCCAATACTTATTGTATTAAGCGCAAACATACTCTCTTTAAATTACGAAAAACTGATATTATTACCAAACAAACATACAAAAACTACTGTAACAGACTTAATGCAGTCATTAAAAAAGCGAAAGCAGATCACTATTGCTCAAAAATTGGTGAACAAAAATCCACTTTTAATTAACAAAAAATGTGAAAACAAATCCCTTGCCCTCCCTCACACAAGAGGGAAATTCTTAGTGACTCAGAAGACAGTACATTTATTAATCCAAATACAGACACTCGCATGAAACGAACATATAATTAGAATATGTGTTTAAATGGATGTGTGCTAATAAACTTTTAGTGAACTTGACGAAGACACCTTATACGATTATTACCACCAAAACATAAAATCAAATAAAAATTGGGAATACTAATCTTGGAAGAGTGAATGAAGTTAAAATGCTTGGCATGAATATAGACGAAAAACTAAATTTCAAGTCGTGTACAACATATCAAATCCAAAGTATTAAGATTTCTATTTATATTATTTAAACTAAAAGAGACTTCCTCAACACGTATTCCTTACCTTGTATTATTCCTTCATCCATCCGCATTTATTATACTGCATTACAACATGGCGTAGCTCAACGAAATATATAAAACAAAAATCTACCTACATTTAGTCTGTTAAAGCCATTCAATTTTTTCAGACACCCAAGCGAGTTAAACGGCTGATTAAACTAGTAAAAGAAAATAGAAAAATTCAGAAAAAATGGAAAATGATGAATCTCATATATATATATATATATATATATATATAATATATATATATATATATATATATATATGTAACCCCTAGGCTTACTTAATCAATTATTATTACCATACTTAAATTAGAAGTTTCAGGAAATAGGCTTAGGCCTTTGTCAGGTACTGCATCCACTTTTAATTTTAAACATAATGGATTGCAGTACTGCTCTGATTGTATGTCTCACATTAAAGTTTAAGAGCCATGAGGTTAAAATTATATATTAAATTAATCCTTCCAACCAAAAGTACTGTACATTAAGTAAACCTAGCCTAACCTCGAATACTGATGATGCTGTAGGCCTAATGAGTCCAGTCTTTCAACTAGCTTTGACATATTTTCTTAATAGTCCTAAATAGGTAGCTTAGTCACTGCTCTAATTGAGATAATTAAATAATGTTTTTATGTTAATGTTATATTATGTAAAAAAAATTCGTATATTTGTCAAGCGAAATAACTTTTATTAAGCACCAGGCCTAACTTTTTTGTTTGAAATTAGCGTTGGAGAGGGCTAACCTATCGTTGGCCCAGTTTGCAAATGCTATAATTGGAAAGAATCTCCATAGAAAGTCGTAATAGGTATCAATGGACAGAAAATTTAATGAGGCAAAACATACTTTCTGATACTCAATAAGAAATGAGCAGTTTAGCTAGAAAACAGTGAAGACAATTTTTAAAACGCTAAAACCATCCTACAGTTCGGGCCTCGTTGGTACACCTAAACTTGAGTGAGTAACGTGATACATTCAGTAACATAAGATAAGGCCTTTAATTCATATACTGCATTTTTAAAAAAAGTAGTTTGTTAATTATGAAACTAAATATAAAGCTTTAAGCCCTTTTCTTTTCGCCCAAAAACTGACTCGAATTGAAGTCACATTCTTTCACTGACCAAGTCAGATCTGTAAACGAGAAAAATTCTGCAACTTGAGTTCAAGATGTGAAATGTAAACAAAACTCAGTTAGGCCCCCTATTGGCTAAGCCTACTTCGTAGTTCATGGGCTAAAGGCTTAATCATTCCTCTGGACACTCAATACATTTTTCATACAATGAATTCTCGAAATACTCGTACATTCGATTCTGCAGACAATAAAATGTTTGTTTCCAAGACAGTAACTCTACTTTTCTCCTATCTACTCTACTCAAGTCAAAACTCAAATCTAGTCAGATCTTGAATTTTGGAGAAAAGGAGAGCGTCAGACTTGAGTAGACTTGACTTCACATCAGTTGGACAAAAGGAAAACGGCTTTAAAAACATGCAAAATTCAATATTTTGTCCACTCGTTTTGTTGGTCCGCAGTTGAAGATTGATGCTGTAATTGGTCTGGAGGCTTATATCCTCAGCCGTGATATCTGTGGAACCTTCACCAGGGATGTTAGAGGCAATGCTGACGATATCTTGCTTAGATAAGCCAGGGTAGCCTTTAATAGACATCTTGCCACTATTGTCACTCATTGTTAATATAAATATACACTACACACTTGAAAACAATAGAATAAACAAACCACTTAAGCACAACACGAACACTGCTACTGACGTAGGATTTAACTGAACCGTGTAGAGTACATAGTCCATATATATAGTCTCGGAATTATTTTGTGAAAATACTTGTGCTTGTAACCTTTAATGAGTAGCCAAATAGGTATATACTTTTTAAAATAAAGGTGAATCAGGCAATGTTTATTAATTTTTATACTCGTATCTAAAATTCTGTATTCAGTTTATAATTTCTTAGTTAAATGATATTATGTAACTCAGACGATGACTATTTTTGCAGCTAATTATAGATGCTGGAGGTTGATGACGTAATGACTCAACTGTATATTAAAAACTGATGGAGTTGAGTCATATTCAAAGCATTAGTTAAAGCATTAATTAAAGCATTAGTTTAAGTTAATTAAAGTGTGTTTATTATGAATAAATGCAAAATCCCCTTAAAGTGTACTGGAGTACTCTACAACAATGTAGAAACTTCTACAGAAAGTGGAAGTTTTTTTAATTTCCCTAAAACCGAAGATCTTTTTAATATCTAGGTGTCGAACTGAGGAAGAATGGATCTAAAATGAATTATATGTAGGCCAAGATTTTGTAGATAACTGACCCATTTTTTGGTCCTTACTGCAGACCTATGTTCATTACAGTGAATTTTCGCTGTACTAAATGAATCAGTAAATTTTATCAGGATTGGTAGCATATAGGTATTAAAAAAAATCTAGGCCCTCAAACTGTGTTAGGGCGAGGCCTGACTAAACTCCAGAAACTGATGCATAGCCTAGTCAGGGACGTAGCCAAAAAGGGGGAGGCGACGGAGGCGGTCGCACCCCCTCCTTGGATGTGATTTTGTAATGTTATTTTGTGGTGTACCTATATGTAAACTGCGTATTTACTAAAGTATTCGATTTTGATTTAGTAAAGTAATTGCGCATTTGATAAAGTACACATTTTTTTGTCAAGTAGCCCCTAAATTATTTTTCCATGCGATTATCGCGAGAATTATCTGTACAATTTTTGGCTGTTATTAAAAGTCAACCATGAAGTGTAGAAATTCCAGTGTTGTCCCATTTTACAGAGAATCTCATTAAGTTTTTTCTGATACCACGTTTTGACAAGTTTTTTAGAAATGTACGCGGGTGACAGACATTGATGATTTAAAAGCAAGAATCACAGCTGCTATTGAGCGAATTGATGTGGATATGCTGCAGCGTACATGGCAACATTTGGAGTATCGATTGGATGTTTTGCGAATCACTAATGGTGCACATATCGAATGTTTGTAACAACGTTACTTTAATAAAAGAAACTTTTGAAAATACAGATTCTAAATAATCTTGTTTAAGAATTTTACGTGTGTTATCAAGAATTTTATTAAAAGATGAAATTGTACAGATAATGTTCGGACACACTGGAATTTCTAAAAAACTTGTCAAAACTTGGTATCAGAAAAAACTTAATGAGATTCTCTGTAAAATGGGACAACACTGGAATATCTACACTTCATGGTTGACTTTTAATAACAGCCAAAAATTGTACAGATAATTCTCGGACACCCTGTATGTTAAACAGATGTGCGTTTCTTCTGTCTCAGCTGATCTAGTTGTTTCTGCAGTGGCGGTCCTGGGCATAGGCGGCCGCCTAGGGCGCCAATTGGTGGCGGGGGCGACATAGCACGCCCGTTTTGCTTTTCTCAAACAGGCTCCAGTCTAGGGCTCGAGAAATTCGCCAAATCACGGTCTCACCAACACCGGTTGGAGATAGATATTTATCCTTGGTGATAGGTATCGATTTTGCTTGTAAAAATCAATTTATAAAACTAAATTAAAAGTTATTTCATTAAAATAAACAAGCAATGAAATACTGTAGGTATAAGTTAAAACTGTTTATAATTATTAAAATCAAGCAGAGTAAATTAGAGTGTAGCTAGCGACGGATTTTTCTCCACTCCACAATTTTGTATGTGTTCTAGTTTACAGTGAGTCGTGTCTGGCCGAGCATCATGTTGAAGAGGACAAAGCCGTCAGGTGCACAGGGAAGAGAAGAAAAGAGGAAGAGGAGATGCAATCGAAAAGTAGAGGTATGTCATGAGCATTTTATTTAAGTTTCATTTTTATATCTAACGTTACTTTTTTAAACTGTAAAATCAAGATAAGTTTGCTACTTTAAGTGGGCAACCGCTATTTTAGGCAAAAATCATAATTTTTTTTCTTTTTTTGCTGAAATGACTTCTAAAATTTGTCTGCTTCATGTTTGTGTTGTCAGATTTTGGGTTTTTAGTTTAAAACCCTCACCCTCACCATAACCTACCCTTTATGGCTAGGTGTAAGGTTTATAGGCGTTTAGTTTTAGTATTGGGCTTAACTAGATTTCTGCTGTTATTAACATGTACTTATCAGTGTGACCACTCTACATTTTTAATTATTCCAAGAACACCTAACAAAATTTCCCCAGAATTCCCAAGGTTATATAAATATTCGAATGATTTAATTTTTCAATTGAATTATACTTTTCTTTAACAAAAATGTGACAATAATCTGGAAAATACATAATAAACAAATATAAACCCCAAATAAAATAAATGGCATGTGGCAGTAATAAGTTATTTACAATGACAGAAGCAACTGTGTGTCATCTTGTTTGCTTCACATGATAACATTTATTTATATCGTTTCAGATGCACTTCTAAAATATCTTGGAGGACCCTCCTCTGCTAAAACTGGGATGTCTGTGGATGAAGGGCCATCTACTTCCACCTCTACTTCTGCTGCACCGGGAGGTGGGGGGAGTGTGCTGTTGACAGAGGAAGGGCACGTTTGCATGATCTCGCCTAGGACGCCAAAAATGCCAGGACCGCCACTGTGTTTCTGCATCCGTTTGACTTGCCTTATACGTGAGAGTTTCATTTGGATCTCTTCTAATGATTTCGTTATTCATAGATATGTTATACTGTTAAACGTGTATACACTAAATAATTGTATGCATGAAATCAATAAATATGTGAATAAAATAGTTACTTTCTTTGTTAAATATGAAAACTATAGGATCAATACCTGATTTCAAATTTAAAATACAAGTAATTACATCATAATATAGCTTAGATTGCACCAATGTGACTGTCCTATCCAAACTTTTGTTGGAAAGGGTACATATTTCCTGTGGATGGCTGTATAGTGGCTGTTCAAAAATGGCAGCTGCACTGACATTTTCAGACAGTTTTTACACAAAATAAACTTAAAATGCGCTGGCTTACTGGGCTCCACCCAGGACCCCGCTGGGAGAACTTCCCCAGACCCCCTAACTGTATGGACTCGCCCGATTCACCACGGAACCTGACGAACGTAGCTCAAGTTCGCCCACCCCCCTTGGGGCATTCCTGGCTACGTCCCTGAGCCTAGTGGCTTGTAACTGGGCTTAATTATTTAGATATTATGTAAGCTGCTTACGCATAATTTTTTAAAATATCTGTAGTAACACGAAGCGCCGTCAGGTATTTTGCGCTTCCATTTGACAACGTTCTGAAGTCCTAACGACACAAGCCCAACCAAGATGATGTCACGTTGCGAGGATTCACTCAAAGCACTTTTGTCTCTGCTTTGCCTCACACCTCAACCTCGTTATAGGGACTTCTCTGGCAGGACACCACAATCGCACCTCGACCTCTCTCTTCTGAAGGAATTCAGTGACCCGAGATCTACCATCATGTAAATATCATTATACAGGCCCCATTTTGGCCTGATGTCATTCACCTAACTTTATATAAAGATTAATCATTACCTCGCGCGTTATATTATTATATTGCAGTCACTATTCAAGTGCACATTTATTCATTTCACTAAACTTGTACTCAAACAACCAACTTTTATTTGTCTCATAAATCATTTATTTTGTTTAATAAAGGAAGAAAACTCATTCTATCAATCAACCTAATTAATAACACTATTTAGTCTGCAAAGACCAATGGTGACCCCACCCTCAAGCAAGCAATCATAATTAATATTAATTTCCTCAACTAATAAATAACATTTATTAACAATCAACATTATTAATATCATTATTATTATAATACATTACTTCCGCTATAAATTGGTGACCCTGGAGCGACACAAACACCCAGCCTTCTGAGGAAGTTGACATCTTTAGGCATAATGGATGATAATATTTACTCTAAACTATATGTATCAGACGCCAAACCAGGAATTATGTACGGATTACCGAAAGTTCACAAAGAAGGTTCCTCCACCAGACTTATAATGTCAGCAAGTGGGATTTTTAATTACACTCTTCCCAAATATCTTGTTCCCATACCAGCACCCATTACCACCAACCAATATACAGTTAGGGATTCTTTTAGTTTTGCTACAGAAATTTGTGACAGTAATTTTTATTATGGTGTCATGGCTATAAAAATCTGTGTAGATAGTTTATCTAAGACTACAGATAACATTAGCGGTCTCAATAGATCCCAGTTCTATGAACTTCTTTCCTTGGCAGTCAAAGACTGCATTTTTCTTTTTAATGAAACACTATATAGTCAGATAGATGGTGTAGCTATGGGCAACCCCTTGGGACCCACTCTTGCTAATATCATACATTCCTGTCTTTCCACGAAACTATATGGCTACAGGACTGCCTATCTACAGGGTGTTCGAAAAGTCCCGTCACCCACTACAAAATATACATATTGTAATACCAATTTTATTTTTGTGTGATTAATTGAATTTATATGTGATTCATTGGCATTTTTTCTTTTCCAGGTATTAGAGTTGTGTGAACAATAGCAGACCAGTCTACTTACACTCTGGAGGAAAGATAGTGATGAGCACATGGGCTCATGAAAGGTCACATACTGGCAAAACGGTGCATGATATCCAGAGTGATTTCAACACAAGATTCAATAAGGCTGCGTCACCAAACAAGACAGTATTACGCTGGGAGAAAAAGCTGTTTGAAACTGGCTCCATCAAGGACAGACCACGGTCGGGAAGACCAACAACGCGAGCAGAACAATGTGAGATGAGCACATGGGCTCATGAAAGGTCACATACTGGCAAAACGGTGCATGATATCCAGAGTGATTTCAACACAAGATTCAATAAGGCTGCGTCACCAAACAAGACAGTATTACGCTGGGAGAAAAAGCTGTTTGAAACTGGCTCCATCAAGGACAGACCACGGTCGGGAAGACCAACAACGCGAGCAGAACAATGTGAAGGTGTGATTGCATCGGTGGCCCGTTCACAGAAAAAATCACTTCCGAAATGATCGCAAAAACTTGCAGTCCCCATGTCCACAATGAGAGATCACATGACAAAAGATCTCGGCATGAAACTATACCGCGTGTCATTTGTTAATGAATTAAGCGACACAGCATGCAGTAACTGTATTTACTGTAATTAAAGTAATTCTTGCTAGTGACTTGTTTCTTAAATTACGCCTACCACATATAAATACGATTAATCACACAAAAATGTATGCATTTTGTAGGGGGTGACTGGACTTTTCGAACACCCTGTACATTTAAACCACTTTTCTATAAAAGATATGCGGATGGCACATTTGTAATCTTTTGGTCAGCTCAACATATCCCTTTATTCTTAGACTATTTGAATTGTAAACATAACAATTTACAATTCACCTCTGAATGTGAACAAGACAATAAGCTTCCATTCTTAGATATTATAATAGAACGATCTACTCATGCCTTTACCACCTCCATATACAGAAAACCCACTTACACTGATCTCACTACAAAATTTAGTTCAGCGCTTCCTATACAGTACTAATTTCCAATTTAATTACCCGGATTTTTCATATCTGTTCTAATTACTTTGAAATATATAAGGAACTACAATTCTTGAGAAAAACTCTAATGTCAAATGGTCTTCCAAAAGACTTCATTGACACTTATATTGGTGAACAATTCTCAATGACAGTTCTTCCGAAACCGTATACTACTACAGTTAACAGAGCAGCTATTTACTTTTCTATTACATATACTGGAAAGTACAGCTTTGCCCTGAGAAACAAACTAAACTACAGTATTGTGTGAATTTTACCCCCAACTGTTAGTTAGTGTTATTTTCAAACCAGGTAAAACCCTACAAAGATTTTTTAGATATAAGGACATAAATACCTAAGAAGTTACAGTCTTCTATTGTTTATTTGTGTAAGTGTGATACCTGTAATGATACATACATAGGAAAATCGAAGAGGAACTTTAGATGTAGGTTATTCGAACACAAAGGACGATCGTTTAGGACTGAACAACTACTAACTAACCCACCTTATTCAGCAATAAGAAACCATAGCCTCGAGCGTGACCACCCTCTCTGGACTCGTCGTTTACCATTCGGGCCAGCGAGACGTGGAGTTGCACATATTAGAATCCCTTCCAATTAAGACAGAAAAACCTACGATTTCCAGAAATGAACAATCGGTAGAACTTTTGTGTTTCTAAAATGGTAGGCCCATATTCTGTTTATCTGACCTCATTGTTTAGTTACCGTTTGAGTTCTTAACTATCAATATACTAATAGTAATGACCTTACAATTCTCGGCTATGTCTATGTTATTTTAATCTTTAATTTTTATCTTAATACTTAAAAAACTAGTTGTATAATGTTTTAATCATCATGTATGTTAGCCTGTTTTATTTGCTTATATACCCATGTTTTCTTTTCGGCGTGTTTAGATTGCTCTGAAGATGGTTACTGTGATAACCGAAACGTTAGCAAGAGTGTTCAATAAAGAGATTAAGTTGTTTGTCTTTGTCCCATCTTTGGTGCTTTTATGAATTATTAAACTACGCTTTCCACATAATACTTCCATAGCTGATATGGTACACACAGATCGTGCATGAAACAAGGAACTTTTCTGGGAAAATTAAATCCATTATAGTTCGAATAAGTAATGGTAAATGACAAATACTATAGTTTTTCTTTTTCATAATGCTAGCCCGACGTGGGCAACGGGGTCACTCGCAAAGAGGCCCCAAAATATAACTTCCCTCATCAGCTAGCTGCGGAGCACATAGGATCCAGCTTTGGGACAGCTTTCCCTCGCAGATAGCTGGTGAGGGAAGTTATATTTTGGGGCCTCTTTGCGAGTGATCCGTTGCCCACGTCGGGCTAACATCATGAAAAAGAAAAACTATAGTATTTGTCATTTACCATTACTTATTCGAACTATAGTGGATTTAATTTTCCCAGAAGCGTTCCTTGTTCCATGCACCGGTCTGTGTAACATAAAAGATCTCAGGGGACCATTCTGAGTTCAATCCCATACATATATATATATATATATATATATGATGAATAAAACCACGAAGGAAAGGAAACACAAAATGGTGCTCAAGCGCTTTCGTCTAATGACATCCTCAGGAACACTGAAGTACATAAAAAGGTTAAGCCTATATATAGGTTACAGAAAGAAAAAAAGAAAAAATAAATAACATACATACATACACACACATATATATATATAATATATATATACATACATATCTATATATACAAATACATACATACATACATACATACATATATATACAATAAACAGAGAAGTAAAAATAAAAAATTAAAAATTAAAACCTTAAAGGTGTGTGTGTGTATACATACATACATACATACATACATACATATATATACAATAAACAGAGAAGTAAAAATTAAAAATTAAAAATTAAAACCTTAAAGGATTACCAGTGAGGCGTACAGATTTGTAAGGAAAAATATCGATTTTTAGCACAAGATCAAATGGATTATAAAAATACAAATTTATACTGGAACTCTGCCCGGGTTTTAACACACTGCTGCCTATGGTCAGGTTTCGATATATATAAAAAAATAAAATGCAAATTAAAAGTTAATCGATTTTGAGCACAAGATCAAATGAATTATAAAAATACAAATTTATACTGGAACTCTGCCCGGGTTTTAACACACTGCTGCCTAAGTTTAGTATCTATCGGAAAACGACAAACAATTTGTCCTACGTACACTTTTACTCGGGACATGATACCCCCACTAAGAAGGCCATATTTTCATCAATGTTTCTCCGCGCCCTTACGATCGCCAGTCCGGAATACATCGATGCCGAATTGGAAAAAATCAACGGTATTGGAAGTGATTTGTGTTATCCATCTGCGTTTATGGAATCTTGTCTCAACAAGGCAAAACGAACTTTCTATCGTGTCAATATTAACACTCGTACTTTGTCAAAAAATATTTTAGTACTTCCATTTTTCCCGGGCTTTTTAGGCATTGCTAATGTACTTAAACTTTTGGATATTAATGTAGTATTTTCATATAACAATATTGTGAAAAATATCATAGTAAAAAATAGCCCTACCAATAATTCAGGCATTATCTATAAAATTGGTTGTAAACAATGTGATTCCTTTTACATAGGTCAGACGGGAAAGGATTTGCACACACGTATAAAACAGCATCAATATTCCGTTAGAACAGGACAGTTGTCCAGTGCCCTTTTTGTCCATTTGTCAGAGTTAGCCCACTGTATTGATTGGAATAATGCTTCAGTTTTATTCCATTCAAGCAACATTGTTAATAGAAATATTCTTGAGTCTGCCATTATCCAACTTTCAAATAACTTCAACATAAGCAAAGGTCTTTTTCAACTCGATCCTGTTATTTTGAATTCCTTTAAAACAGATTTAGATAAGAAGGGTAAAACATTAAATCTTTGGTAAACTTGTCTTCTACTTTATTAACTTTTAATTTGCATTTTATTTTTTTATTTTTTTATATATATCGAAACCTGACCATAGGCAGCAGTGTGTTAAAACCCGGGCAGAGTTCCAGTATAAATTTGTATTTTTATAATCCATTTGATCTTGTGCTAAAAATCGATTAACTTTTAATTTTCATTTTATTTTTTATATATATCGAAACCTGACCATAGGCAGCAGTGTGTTAAAACCCGGGCAGAGTTCCAGTATAAATTTGTATTTTTATAATCCATTTGATCTTGTGCTAAAAATCGATATTTTTCCTTACAAATCTGTACGCCTCACTGATAATCCTTTAAGGTTTTAATTTTTAATTTTTAATTTTTACTTCTCTGTTTATTGTATATATATGTATGTATGTATGTATGTATACACACACACACCTTTAAGGTTTTAATTTTTAATTTTTTATTTTTACTTCTGTTTATTGTATATATATGTATGTATGTATGTATGTATGTATTTGTATATATAGATATGTATGTATATATATATATATATATGTGTGTGTGTGTATGTATGTTATTTATTTTTTCTTTTTTTCTTTCTGTAACCTATATATAGGCTTAACCTTTTTATGTACTTCAGTGTTCCTGAGGATGTCATTAGACGAAAGCGCTTGAGCACCATTTTGTGTTTCCTTTCCTTCGTGGTTTTATTCATCATAAATATTTTTCACGTGTTACTTTCGTGAAATAATTTTCATATATATATATATATATATTTTTGCATTATGCAAAATCGTGCGTGTTCATGCATGATATTCCAGATACAGTATATATACAGTATATATCAGTGGCGATCGGTGACAATTTTGTATAGGGAAGCATGCATAGCCTATATATATATATATAATATATATATATATATATATATATATATATATATATATATAGTACACACCAACCTCTTATTTATACACCAGCTCTATCCTCCTGTTCTTCTTTGCAAATGCGTCGATTGCTTTATCATGAAAATCGGTTTTCTCCTTTAATTGAGTTAGAAGTTTCTTTTCAATAGAAAGGAGTGATAAAGAGGAAAGGCGGTCTTGCCCCTGTGAATTTCTAAGGGGGAGGGGGAGGAAGGGGATGGGCAGTTGACGAACGACATTAACCTCAATATAACAACTTCACTTTGATTTAATCATAATTAAGCAAACTCTAATTGCAATTAGCTTGTATTTCTTCTTCTAAAAATACATTTGGTAATAATTGCCAGTTATTTAGTCATTTAATACTATAAACTCATTAATTAAGCGCTTTAAAAGGATTCCGTTAGCATAATAGCAGAAATAAGCAACTCTCTAAGTTGCTTCCACGATCCACGTTTTGCCTAAAGAAATGAATGCGTTATGTCTTATGTTACACTTGTCTTTTAAGACATAATATTAATTCATCCCCAAGTATAGCGAACAATAATTTTATTGTATATCATTTATTGCATTTATACTATCGTATAAGCAGTAAAATTATCGGTGAATTTTTATAAAACACGAATATAGTAAGTCAAACAAAAGGAACAATTCTCAAGGTTGCTTCCACTGGCGCCCGTCTCGACGCAACAAAATTATTGCTCTCCCCCCTCCTTTTTCAATGCACTGAATTGGATTCCGAGCGTTTTGTATTAAAAAAATATTTGAAAGGAGTATAGCCTAGTGATAATTTATCATAATTTTATCGTCATTAATATTGTTTAACAGTGCTTCCAATCATTTAAGTGGGGAAGCAATGCTTCCATTGCTTCCAAGGACCGAACGCCACTGATATATATATATATATAAGCAAACAACCACAAGGAAAAGGAAACACAAAGTCTGAGCGCTTTCGTGATAATGTGAATATATCACGAAAGCGCTCGGACTTTGTGTTTCCTTTTCCTTGTGGTTGTTTGCTTATTAATAAGGTCACGTGTTATTTTGTGATTTTAGTGCATATATATATATATATATATATATATATATATATATATATGCTACAGGGAATCTGTGTAACTAGGGATTACATGAAATCTTTAAAATGTTCAGGGATTTCATCACGACTTCACCAATCATCAAGGGCGTACAGTTGACCTAACCGGGCATTCAATTAACCTAACCGATCATTCAATTAACTGGGCAGTCAATAATTTTCCCGTAGGTTTAACGAAAATATCACGACTTAACCTTATATGAAATCCCTGAACATTTTAGGGATTTCATGAAATCCCTGAACATTTTACGGATTTCATGAAATCCCTAGTTACACAGATTCTCTGTAACATATATAACATATGTTCAGGATCAACCTGCGTTCGACACCTCTCCAGCATCTTACATCATTTGGGGAGTTTTGACGGTATCCATTTATCTACCAATGAAGGGAAGGATGAACAGCTGAGTGAGCTGTATAGTATATTTTAACTAGTATAATTTTGACTGTTTAAAGAATGCACTTGTATGAGCACTTGTATGATCAAGAAAATCTGCATCAGATAGTATCCTTATTGCTCGCTTTTGAACAACAAAAATACCGTCTAATACATTATCAGCAGTACTTCCCCATGCAAGATTACAATACATCATACAGGGTTATCGAAAAGTCGCGCAACGAAGTCGTGCATCAAGAGTAAATAAAAAATATTTGAAGCTTGATACACGTTTTTTTTTGACAGCAAATGTTAAGAAAACAATTATTAAGAGAAGACCTACAGTATGTTGGCAAAGTCACAAAAAGTGCTGGAAATGTCCACCATTCTCCCTGTAGCATGCATTTACTCGTTTTATCATGTTCACCGAGACACGATGAAGTGTGGTCTGTTCTATGCTGACAACACAGTTTTCAGTGTTTTGACGAAGTTGGTCTAAGGGTTGTTGGTAAACACTTTTCCTTTCATGAACCCTCAAAGAAAAAATCAGGGAGTAATAAATCTGGTGATCGTGGTAGCCAGGGATTTTTTGAGATGATGCGGGCACCAAAGGATTCCTTCAACATTCCAACGGTTGTTTTATCAGTGCGAGCCGTTGTTCCATCTTGCTGAAACCAGCAGTCCCGTTCATCGTCTTTAAATAGCGTAATAAACTGCCTCCCCAATTCTTGGTATCGTTCCGCATTTAATGTTTCAGTGAAGAACAGAGGTCCAACTAAGCGTCGATGGGAGATCGCACTCCAAACACCAACTTTTTTGGAATGTTGAGGCACTTCGTGAATGGCGTGTAGATTGGTTTACTCCCACTCAACGTCACTCCCATTCTCATCCATGGCTTTCCCACTTTGGTCCAGGTTAGGTTAACTTAGGTTAGATTAGGCTAATGTTAGGTTAGGTGAAATTAAGTTGTTAGAAAATATTAATTATTCCCATTTGGCGCCTTTACCACTGATGGGACTGAAAATGATATTGCGTGGGAGTAATTGTGTGGATTTTAAGAACTCCATATTCTGTTGTTCTGGCTATTAACATACCCAGTGTGGTGAAACCATACGATAATAAAGTACGTTAATAAAACATGTTTAGGAACTACAAATCGAAGGTTAAACATCACAGTAACACTCTAAGAAATCTTTTTAGATATATAATTGATAAAATAGTCCTTCCATTGGAAATTCTTATCTACTATGACGCCAAAGTATTTCGTTACATTTCATTCTTTTACAACAAGTTCTCCACTATTCGGTTGTCAAGATGGACACTTCTTTTTTCACTAAAAATCATAAAGTTTGTTTTATTTAAATTTGGGGTTTATTTGAGATCACAGTTACATTTTGTGATTTTATTTTGGCTGACGCCAGACGATTTTATTCAGTTTTGGGAAAGACCTCTGAAACTGAATGGATTGATATTATGCGCCTGTATAATTTGTTATGGAATATATAGAAAATAAGTGATAAAAAAATTTAATTATATAACTAACTTTACGAAATGTAATAAAATAATTAAGAGGTTATTTGGGGGCTTTTCAATTTATTACATTTGCCGAGAGAATTGATGGCTGACCAACAATATATACATTATTTTTTTTTTAAATCATACGAGTACAAGTAGGCTTTCGTTTCTGTAGTCTACTATTACTACGCTCCTGTGGATTAATGATATAAGGAATAAATAAATATAAAAATTAATTCGGTACTTACGTATTAACTGGGGTGCCACCACATATTGATGATTGGTTAGGTTAAGTTGTAATATTTTCGTTAGTTGAAAATTTCTAATACATCATATTTTTTAAATAGCAATATTTTTTATAATATTTAATGATTGGTTAGGTTTATTTAAAAAATATGACGTATTAGAAATTTTCAACTAACGAAAATATTACACCTTAACCAACCATCAATATGTGGTGGCCCCCCGTTAATACGTAAGTACCATTAATTCGTTATATAACTACTGACTCTTATAAAATAATTGAATATAATTATCTGGATACTGTACTTAATTAATAGTCTGCACGTGTAACTGGGCCTACACATTTGACATTGAAAGTAACGCAGATCTGCGATGCGCATAGGCTATGCGCTGTATTTGAAAGCAAATGCATGAAGTTTGATCTAGTGTTTGTGAAGTGAAGTGTGTGTTAACTGTACAATTTCAGTTAACTTAGGTGAGGAAATTATTATTACTGTTTTTTTAGTCTACTAACGGTGTGTGACCTTACCTGTGTCAGGTAACGGTAATATTAAGGTAACTTAATATTACCGGTAAACTAGACTAGCGTAATCAATGACATTTTAGGTTGTATAGATTCCTTGCCTAGCCTAGGCCTACCCTTAGATCCCTAACTTCTCTGTAGTTGATCTAAGCCAAGGATTAGCTTACGCTGGGCCTACTGTAACCTATCGTAGGTAGCCTAACTTAAGTTATGGTCAGTTGCAAATACAAGCACATTCAAATTGTGCAACTACCCGAATTCCTATGTTGAAGGGAACCCTGAAACCTAGGCTGGATCGATATGAAAATAATGGTTTAACTTAGCCCTACATAAAATTAATACCTGTTTAGTGATCCCATTTTTTAAAATAGAATTTTCCAAAATGATTTTATTTATTTTCATGGTACTTGTAGGTTATCCCCTCCCCCCTACCAATTTTTACAGAATATTTTCGTTGAAACTAACGAAAATATCACGACTTAATCTAATCAATTATCAAGGGCGTACAGTTGATCTATTAGTAAATAGTAAATACAATTCCAGAAACAAACAATGTTATAACAGATCAACTGTACCCCCTTGATAATTGGTTAGGTTAAGTCGTGATATTTTCGTTAGTTTTAACGAAAATATTCTGTCAAAATTGTTGTGGGGGGGGGGGGGGGGGACCTACAAGTACCATTTTGATTAAATATTTTATGCAGCTGAGTTAGGTTAGGTGGATCACCTGAAGATCAGGGCCCCCAGCCTTTTTTAGTTAGCCTTATAAGTCTAACTAACGAAAATATCACGACCTAACCTAACCAGTCGTTAGGTCAACTGTACGCCCTTGACGATTGGTTAGGTTAGGTCGTGATATTTTCGTTAGTTAGCCTTATAAAGCTAACTAAAGAAGGTTGGGGGGGCCCTGATCTTCAGGTGATCCGGTTAGGTTAAGTTAAATAAAATATTTTATGCAGTTAGGTTAGGTTAGATAAAATATTTGGCGCTTTTTCATATTCCCCAACCACTTTTAACATTTTTTACAAATTGGAAAATTAAATGAAATAAAAACGAATTTCAACTTCTGTATTGAAATAAAAGGAGCACCTGAAGATCAGGGCCCCCATGTATGCTTGTTTTTTGCTTTACAGTACCAAATATAATAATAAACTAAATTGAATGCCTGGTTAGGTCAACTGTACGCCTTTGACGGTTGGTTAGGTTAAGTCGTGATATTTTCGTTAGTTTTAATGAAAATATCACGACTTAACCTAACCAATCGTCAAGGGCGTACAGTTGACCTAACCGGGTTTAAATTTTGCATGAGGGCAGATAACGAAAAAGTATAAAACTTTTTTATGAAGTTTTTAAAAAAATGAGGCCACTAAACTAATAAAACTTTCTAAAAAGTTCTTAAAAAGTCGCTATGGTTCCCATGGAAACACTGTTTCGTACGTGTTCCAATGGTCAAAGTGTGACTATCTTTTGTTTTGTTTTTCTAGCCACTCATAGCATTTCATTTTGACTCAACCGCCGTCTTTTTCTTGGTAGAGAAGGGCAAACTGGAATTCTGATATATGAATGGATGAATTTTTAAGTGCTAGGTTAGGTTAGGTTTTGGCAATTTTGCACAAGAAATGAAGGT
Organism: Bathynomus jamesi; assembly: GCA_023014485.1. Classification (NCBI taxonomy): domain Eukaryota; kingdom Metazoa; phylum Arthropoda; class Malacostraca; order Isopoda; family Cirolanidae; genus Bathynomus; species Bathynomus jamesi. The sequence goes on along the minus strand of JAJOZX010003504.1, from coordinate 152,655 downwards.
CAGATTTGAACAAAACATCAAATTACACTAGAAAAGTGTAGATTTGACTAGAATCTTGGATCATGTATTTTACTGCATAATTACCATTTTGTGAAATAGGCTACGGGTCAGACCTAGCGTATGTAGGCCTACATAGCCAAATAATATGTAGGCCTAGTTAGGCCAGGTCCGAGGCTACCCATAGTCAGTGATGGGCAAGATACTTGGAAATTGTATCTGAGATACAGATACAAGATACCCAACAAAAATGTATCTGAGATACAGATACAAGATACTCGAAAAAACTGTATCTTCAAGATACAGATACAAGTTACAGATACAAGATACATTTTTAAGATACAAGATACTTTTGAAAGAATAATTATTTATTTAAGTTTAGTTTCACCTGGTGAGCCATGAGCGCACGAGTTGTCTCATTCAATTGTTTATTATTATATTTTCTGGATATAAATAAATGCCAAATCAATGGTACTTCATATCTCAGTATTCATATAGTGATATAACTAAAAGGAAAGCACAAAGTAAATATGCATAAATAATCCTGAAAATTTTTAGGTATGGAAAAATAAAATAAACCACACTTTTTCAATGTATGTATTTCAAATAAATTGTTAATACAGGTATGCTCAGTTACCTACTCACAAAGAAAAAATAAAGTTTTCATAATAAATATATTTGCAGGAATAAGCAAATATATGTATAATTCCTGATTTTTAACCATGTTAAAACATGTTAAAACCGCGGGATACAAGATGAAACCTGAGTACGTCTGTGCCGAGACTGTGCGCGCAGCGCAACGGTAGTATTCATGTACAAACATGTAACAGCAATCGCCGGCCTGCTTCAACGTGCGTCAGATATGATCATATTTCATGAATAGTTATTAGCGTTTCTATTTAAAAAGTATCTTATGAAAGTATCTTTGAAAGTGTATCCCGGGATACAAACTACATGACAAAATGTATCTTAGATACTTCTCAAGATCCTCCAAAAATAAAGTATCTAAGATACGTATCTCAGATACGTATCTTGTATCTTAATTAAGATACTTTTTGTATCTTAAGATACAAGATACTGCCCATCTCTGCCCATAGTTCAGTAGGGCTTAGAATCAATTTATCACAGGGCTAGGTCTACTCCTTGTATAGTATTCCATCACATAGACAAGTTTTTCAAAGCTATGATTAGGCCTAAGTTAAGCCTTTTAGTTTAACCTTAAGAGAGAGAGAGAGAGAGAGAGAGAGATGTGCCTGTATGAAGTTTCACCATAAAGGTTCGGGAGCAAAGTAAAACAAATAACAAAAATCCTTACCTGGTGAAAACAATTAAAGCGTAGGTGATGGCCTATCATCGTTTAATAATAATTGCCCACAGCTTAATATCAGAACACGATAAGCCTACGGTAGACCTTAGACTGCTACGTAACCTTTAGGTGTATGCCTATTGAGAATTGCAAAAACTCTGTAGGCTAGGTTTGGTACTGGTATGTCTATTTGAGAGAACTATCAGAAGTTATCTTAGTCCCTAAATAAAGATAATAATAACAAAGCCTATAGGCCTAGTTTAGGTTAGGGGCTTCAATAGGCTTACAGTTATACACTAAGTTAGGACTAGGCTCTCTCTCTCTCTCTCTCGAAAATCTAGAATTTGGCATCCTTACAAGACCATATTCGGTAAAATTTCACATGTCAGACGCAATTTAGAGACAGTTTATAGACCCTAATTCCTAACCTAACCAAATTTAACCAGCTGAATCAACGTAACCTAGCCTAAACTAACCAAACCTAACCTAGCTGAATCTAACCTAAACTAATTTAACATATCACGAAGCTGTTATAAATTTTTTTCCAAAGTGCGACTGGCATCTAGGATTTCACTTCATATGCTAGGTCTAAAATTGATTCCATAGGCCAAAAGTAGGCTAACACTACTAAAAAGAATGTTGACCTAATGACTGTTTGTATGAGCATCATTGCGTGCATAAGACAGAAGTATCGCAATATAATTAAAATGGATGATGCTGTAGTTATTTGCTGATTAATTTCCTAGCAGTTTCCTAGACCTATTTTTACATTTTTATTTCAAATTTAAGTTCCAGAAAATAGTTACCAGAATTTCTGATAGGTTACATTTTATATATACGGTACTGATACTTTATATAAATAGATACGGTATATCTGTTAGACCCATATAGGCACAAGAAGTCGTGTAGTTTTCGTTGACATAGCTACAGTACGTATGCCTAGACCAGAGCTTTCCAAACTGTGTCGCGACACATTAGTGTTTTTTGTATTTTGAAAATTTTGATTTTTCTATCAACAAAATCGGCTACAAGATAAACCACCTATTGAAAAATTATCTGATATTTGATATTTGATAACAAAAATTAATTAATGTGTCGTGAAAATTTTTATGCTTAAATAGTGTGTCGCCAACGTGAAAAGTTTGGAAAGCTCTGGCCTAGACTATAATTAACAGGTACTGAATGACATGAATGAAATATGTAAAAGGCTACTTTGGTAAGGCATTAAAAGATAGACCTAATCCTTTTTTTACCTCAGCTTTCCAGTTGTAGTCTGAGATACAACATAGGAAACGATGAAAGACATTGAAGCAATAACGAGTGGTTTATATCAATTGAAGCAGTGTTCCTACAGTGATTTTTTTTATACCAAATGATCTCCTTTGTGGTTACTTTGATCACAAGCCTGTTGACCACAAGAAGATATATACAACAAATTGAGATGAATACAGGTAAAGTACCATAGTCCTACTTGTAGAGTACTTGTTAGTATACTGTAAAATCAATTACTTTATTCGCAAATGCAAATGCGCAAAAGTAAAAAATCCACATTTGAGAAAAGTGTTTCTTGATTTGAAAAACAATGTCACTCCATTCCCATTCGCGGTAAACGCGCCAAATGGCAATGGCTAATATTTCCTAACAACTTAATTCAACTTAACCTAACCTAAGTTAACTTAACCCAGACCAAAGTGGGAAAGCCGTGGATGAGAATGAGAAAGAGTGAATTGGGAATAGACTGATTTGAAAATGCCTCATTTGAAATTCTCACTCTCAGTTTTCCCATTCTTGGCCGGGTAAAGAAATGGGAATGACATTGAGTGCGATGATACCGTAGAATCCCCGGTTTAGATCGCTTTAATGTCTTAAATTGCGCGTATAGGTCCTACGAACGTGAAGAATTTATACTTATTAGAATTAAGCCTTATTGGATCCACGTTATTTGGTAAGGTAACCTGCCCAATTACGGTTAGGTATAAGCATAAACGCTTTTAATTGTCCGACATTTAGGCTATCCTTCAAAATGCTAAAATAAAAATCAACGCAAAGGGTGGGTGTAGGTTAACCTGGTCAACATGAAACTAAGTACATGTAGCCCAACTTGAAATTTAACTTAAACATTTTAAAGTGCGAAAGGTATCACTGACCTATGAGAACCTTTATCTTGTAGGTTCTATTCATATTATCAGTACGAACATTGGCCAGCGATGTTTTAAAATTAAGCATAGGCCTACTTTATAAAAATGTTGGAGAATTATTTACCCAACATGCCTTGTACATTTATTGGATCACCTGAAGATCAGGGCCTCCAGCCTTCTTTAGTTAGCCTTACTAACGAAAATATCACGACCTAACCTAACCAATCGTTAGGTTAACTGTACGCCCTTGACGATTGGTTAGGTTAGGTCGTGATATTTTCGTTAGTTAGCCGCCTTAGAAAGCTAACTAAAGAAGGCTGAGGGCCCTGATCTTCAGGTGATCCCATTTATTGTTATTATTACACACACACACACACACATATATATATATATATATATATATATATATATATATATATATATATATATATATATATGATAAACGATATATGTGTATATGTTCAGGGGACCATTCTGAGTTCAATCCCATATATATATGAAAATTATTTCATGAAAGTATGTTTTTTTAATTAACTATAACATTGGTTGGAAACAATTCATTTGATCTTGTGTTGGATTCGAGCAAAGTGCTAAAACATCGGTAGTTTTTTCCTTACAAATTTGTATGCTCCTCCCACAATCCTTTAATGTTTAATTTTTATTTTTATTTCATATATATATATTTTATGTAATCTATATATAGGCTGTAACTCTTTATGTACTTCAGTGTTCCTGAGGGCGTCATTAGACGAGAGCGCTTGAGCACCATTCTGTTTCCTTTCCTTCGTGGTTTTATTCATCATATATATATATATATATATATATATTTATTATGTGTGTGCGCGCGCGCTAAGTCAAAACATTTATTATTTTTAATTTTTGTTGCCATCTGAAGTAAAACTAGAAATACATGTTTACCGCAATTCCTATAAATTCAGATTAATGTAATTTATTAAAGAATAATGGCACCGATAAATCACTTAAACCCCAGATAAAAAATAACTCACTTTTACTCACATTTTAAATAAAATGACATCTATTTTTTTTTTACTGATTAAAACTCCTTGAAAGAAAATAAAAAAAATGTACGCTTTCTCGCCCATATGAAGACATTTTTCGAACTGCAGTTTGACCACATGTTTGAATTGTAGAAGGGTGCGTTCTTTTGCGTTATGAAATTTAATACAATTTAGTTCGAGTTATCGAGGACTGTCTCCTCCTCTCAGGAGAAAGTAACGTATCGTATATACACAGTTATTTAGTTAAATATTTCAAGCTTATATGACAGTAACGATGACTGTACAACTATATACGTCTGTTACTATTTTTGGAGTACACGGTACAGAAGTCATTCACATTTCGAACCCAAAAAGACTGATAATATATATATATAATATATATATATATCATGAAAAAGAAAAACTATAATGTTTGTCATTTACCATTACTTATTCAGACTATAGTGGATTTAATTTTCCCAGAAGAGTTCCTTGTTCCATGCATGGTCTATGTATTATATATATATATATATATATATATGTGTGTGTGTGTGTGAAGGTGAAATTTGTTTTGCCATTTACGTTTCGTATTTAATTTGGTTATATTTCTTTTATTAATTTAAGAGCGCGTTTTGAGATCCTTAAAGAATCGGAGATCCTCGTCTCTCGTTCTCATAATCTTCCGCCTCTCCTCGCAAAGTGTCAGCGAGAAGGGTTAACCTCGACACCATATTTCAAAGCGTTCCATAACAAAAGACAAAGAGGGCCAAAGCCCCTCTATTGATTACGAGGATTGGCAGAAGACGCTTTAGACCCGCCGGTTTAGAGGAGTTAGAAAGAGTTTCCGCACAAATCTAGTGAATCTATTGCAAATCTAGTCAGATCAAAATCGGATAGTGAAGCTAGTCCGAAGATCCCGACGGCTACTGAAGCCGGAGACTGGTTAAGCTTCGAGAAGAAGCTCTGAGGAAGCCAAAGGATTCGTCGTTTGGTTTCGGGATTCGAAGGCTATTTCCTCCATGAATTAAGAAGCTCCCGCTTTATATCACTAAAGTCATAAATTATTTAGTATATAAAATTTAAACTGCCTTAAATACCATTATTATTAATATTATTATCATAAAAATAGTTGCCATATTGGATTACGTTAATTGAAATAATGTTTAATTTATATTTAATTCGTGTTACTAATTTAGAATTGTTTAAGTATTGAATTAAGCGCTTAATATATGCAAATGTTCATGAAAATTTACATTGAATAAAATCAGGAAATGTAAATATCCTTTAAAACTATTTTGCGTACGTGGAGAAAGCCCTTAAACGCCTCAGAACTACATTAAAATCATAAAGTTAATTGCATAAATTTTTACGTAACCAAAAAACTATTAAGAAAATTGTTATTGTTTTCGTACACAAAGTTTCCGGATGCGAAATTGTTTAATAAATATATTTAAGGTTTCCCGATTTACCATGGTTATACAATTTAATAATAGCTGATGTGGATACTAATAGAGAAAGTCCTCTTTTCTATTATCCTCGCAGTCAAATAGAGAATATTATTTCTTTAATGTTGGACATAAAAGCAGACCGCAACGGGGATGGTTCGCGGAGATAACATCTTCATAGAGTAACGTCAGTCTAAAGGAAACGTTAATAAAAGACTTTGCGAAAGCAATTGTAAACAAGACTCCTCCATTGGTTCAATTCATTCGGTAGGCGGAGCTTCGGTAGAATTAAACCAATGAGAAACTTTGTTGGTGCATCTTTCAGACCAATAAAGAACTGCCATTGGTCACTTTTTAAAGGATCAAGTTCCAAACTGCTTTGAAATCCACGTAAGTCTATTAAACATTCACAATGTTTCCCTCTTGGGGACAAACCAGCAACATTTTTACATAATTCTAAGGAAAGAAAAATTAAAGAATAACACATGCCGTAAAATATAAAGCTAAAAATCTAAGCGGAGAACACAATCAAACGGTCTGACAGTTTATAAGCGATCAATAAGGCAGAAGAAACAAAGATTGTGTTGGGCCAAATCCTTGAGAGAAAATAATTGAAGACAGAATTGATTAAGAACTTTAGCACGAGCAAACAACGGAAATATATTTCCTATTTGTTTACTATATACGTGCACGATACACGGTCTTCGTTGTTACTATGGTTACTGGTTGCTTAGAGCCGAAATGTAATTCGTTTGATGTTCCGAAACAGTGTAACGAGAGTATAATACAAATATGGGTCTTCATGCGTTAAAATATGAATTGCTCCTATTAATATGATATTTAATTATATTATGCAAAAACAATTTTAAGGTCTCTCTCTCTCTCTCTCTCTCTCTCTCTCTCTCTCTCTCTCTCTCTATATATATATATATATATATATATATATATATATAGAAAGATGACTGGTTAAGGATATCTATAAAAGTGAGAATATAAAGGAATAAAATATAAATAAAAAGTGAAATAAAACTACATATAAAAAAAATGAGAAAGGCGAAGTTCTTATCTTTTGTAGGGAGAAATTCGTCCTTAAAGTCAATGGGAAGAGAATCCAAAGCTTTAGAAGATTTCAACCCAACACACGAACCAGATGAACGATGCAACACTCACTATATATATATCTATATATATATCTATATATATATATATATATATATATATATATGTGTGTGTGTGTGCGTATTTTGGTATGTTTTATTTTATATATTCTTTTTATAGGTAAAAAATTAATGTAATTTAAAGGTTTTATATATATATATATATATATATATATATATATATATAAAAGCGGTATAGGAATACTTTAGCGTCGGAAATTATTTATACGTTTAATATCAACAAAAAATACGTAAGCCTCAATATAAATTTATTATAAGTATTAAAACGATATTACAATTGATGAATGCGCCATGTTGACGACGCAGCTTCTTCTTTGCCTGGTTAAGCCAACTGTACGCCCTTGACGATTGGTTAGGTTAAGTCATGATATTTCGTTAGTTTAAATGAAAATATCACGACTTAACCTAACCAATCGTCAAGGGCGTACAATTGACCTAACCGGGCAAAGAAGAAGCTACGTCGTCAACATGGTACATGACGCGCCTTATTTCCCAGCGATATTCACGAATTCTTTTGGAGAAATAAATATAAAACTAACTTATTTGCGCATTTGATTATATCCCTTAATGACATTTATCAGTTGTAATATCGT
>JAJOZX010003504.1:20000-140000 GCA_023014485.1 Bathynomus jamesi | reverse complement strand
ATCATTTGGACATGCTCATGCGAATTAAAAGTTACCTGAATGATGGCGGATGTATTAATCTTCATAGAGTTTATTTGGAATGGGCAAATGCTAAAGATGGTAGGGAGAAATCATAATCATACTTAAATGAAAGGCACTTTCATTTAATGTTATTTTGATTATATTTTATTTTATTGAATTTTATTATTTTTATTTTATTCTTATTTTGTGAATGGATAAAATCGTGTATTAATCTTGATAGTCTATTTTAAATTGCTAAATGTTAAAAATTGTTTTGAGAAATGATAACTGAAATAGTCATTTTCAATTAATGTTATTTTTATTTTATTTCTTTATTTTGTTGAATTTTATTTTACTATTTTTTATTTTATTCATATTTTTAGAATGGATAAAATGTTTTCTTTTTTAAGAATATATAATATCGTAAACAGTTTTTTAATATCCATTTAATAGTAACGTAACGATCAAGCTATCACCTTATGGAAATAATATTTATTAAGTATTTAATATTTATATATATTTAATTTTGAAGATAATAGCGCTCAGAAAAGTTTGCACAATTTTTCACCATGAATCTAAATGTGTGCACAACGAAAATTTCTTGCGCACACGGACTAAAAAAAATTAGAGGGAACATTGCTGGTGACGATTAGAGAGATATGACTCAATCCAATTTAGTATATTTCCCCTTATGCCAGATGTGTTTAACTTATCTAATAAGATATCATGTGAGGCTTTCGACAGGTCGAAGAAAACTAAAATTGTGTGTTTTTTATAGTTTAGGTTTTTATCGATATTTTCTAATAGCATGTTGATAGCGACTTCTGTGGTATGGCCTTCTCTAAACCCAAATTGCGTTTTTGCTAGGATGTCGTATTTAGCTAAGAATTTGATTAGTCTATTGTATACGATTCTTTTAAATATTTTACTTAAAGTTGGTAAGATGGAGATTGGCCAGTAATTGGTAATCAGAGCTGCCTGATTTGAATTCTGGATAAACCCTGGCTATCTTCGGGTAATCATGAAATACATCTTGTTCTATTGACTCATTTATAAGTCATGTGAGTGGGATGGCTATATTATCTGATATTAGTTTATATATTTTTACTGGAAGTGAACTAATAGCTGCGCTTTTATTTTTAAAGTTTTTCAATGTGACTGATATTTCGTTTGGCAGAATTGGTTCAAAGAAGAATGTATTTGATGTAGGTTGTGTCATATATTGTTAGTTGTCCGATTCTGGAATGGCTAGTGTCGTGTTGCTTCCTATTTTTGAAGAGATTGTTTAACAAACTAGCCATATCTTTGGGATCACTGTAGGAAATTCCGTCCTGCGATAACGAAGATACGGGATTTGTCTTTTCTTTTTTGGCGTTAACTAAAACCTTTAAAGTATCCCACAGTCCTTTAGGATTAGATTTTTCTTCGGTTCATTTAGGACAGTAATGGCGCGCTTTTGCCGTTTTTATGAGCGAATTTAGTCTGTTACAATAACTTTTATTTGTTCGTTCATTGATAATATCATTCTTCCATAGTTTATAGAAGAATGTTTACGGTTTATACTTACATTGAGGGGCTGGAGTGATTCACTGGTTGTTATAATTAGTTTTTAACACCACTTTCGACTTGATAGGAAAATTAGCATTAAATGTATCCATTAGTACGTTTGAGAATGTTTGAAATTTTGTTTCTATTTCACAATTACTTTCAGTTATTCCGGACAAGTCAAAACTTAATAATAATAATAATAATAATAATAATATTACTTCGCTGATGATTCTCTGATAAATTTCAACTTATTATTATAGTTGTAAGGTCTAAAGCCAATTTTTATGTTCTCCTGTATTTGTAAATGGTTAATAAGCATTGTGTATGTGGGTAGATTGGTGGGAGAAAAAAGTTAATACTAAATAAATATAAAGAGGAAAATTCATACGATATTATATATGGAACGAGTCTTTTAAATGAAACTTAATAATTCACCATAATGAAGTCCCTTCAAGGTATTTGTTTAATTTAATAAATTTACTTAAGTGTAATATTCCACTACAGAATTCAAATATACGCAGCAGCGCCTTTCACAAATACAAAACGTTCGAAAAAGGCCTGACTGTTTTTCTTTTTTGATAATTATTTCCGTATGTGAGTTATAATAATCATTTTTTATGCCATTAAAGTATACTCTTTGGAGTTTTTTTAATGAAAAACATTTTCAGTATGGCTACCATTGACTTAAGTCATTTTAACAGTTCGTGCTAAAATATCTTCTGCAATTCCGTTTCTAACAGATATGGCTTTATTTCAGTTTATCAGCTGTCTTTGGATTATTCCTGTAGACTTTGTCCTTTAAATCAGTGGTTCCCAACCGGTTTTGGCTTATGGCCCCCCTTAGGAACCTTATTTTTTCCCGTGGCCCCCATAAGCATTATTTTCAGTAGGTAATATGCAGATTTAACTCTATTTTACAAAATAACATTTTCCTGTGGCCCCCTTCAAATGTGCCATGCCCCCCAGGGAGCCATATGGCCCCCGGTTGGGAAACACTGCAAGTTTAAATAACCCCACAAAAAATAATCGGAAGGTTTGAGGGCGGGGGAATAAGGGGGCTAAGGCCAGCCGTAACCAAATCTTCTAAGGTAATGGTTAGAAATTCCCTTAAGACGAACTGCTCAAAATTTCTGAGTACGTTTAAATCAAATTATTGAGATCAGTGGTCATCATACTGAAAGTGTTTTTAACTTTTAAAAATTTAGGAAAGTGTATACTTTGTTGGCATAGAAAATGGTTTTGTAACTGACATATAGAAACAGTTATAAAAAATAAGAAAGTCAGCCCTTTCTTACTTACACGAACTAGTGATTTTGAAATTATTACTTCGCGCAAGCACTTAATTCTTGCGTCAAACACTTTGTGTTACCTTTGTGGCATCGAGTTAGCGAGTCGGTCACAGACTACTGAGGTGCGGCGGATCACCTCATAGAAATCTTTGGCATGTCTCAATAAATTCTCCCACTTCCTCCCGATTTTTCATGTCTTTTGCCTTCCACTTCTTTGTTGATGCACTCCCACATAGGTTCTGTACGGGATTTAAATCGAATGATTTCGCTGTCCATTGAAGCAATAAGATCTCTCGGTGATTTCTAAGCCATCTTTTAACATGTTGAAAGGACATGTGTGAAAAGGAGTGTTATCTTGCATAAAATGAATTTCACATCCATGGCTCAGGGATCTCCATTGCTTTGACGCTGGGGAAGGAAACGCAGGTTCCTCTAGGATTTCAGTAGGCCCTATAATATTACTCATTAGTGAAGCGTCTATGTATGAATTTTAGTCGGTTTCTCCAAACATACATTTTCGTGCGCATGCTACGGTATATGAGTTAATTTGTGCACTTCGTTGTGACACTACACGACATTTTGTTCTTCAACCCTCGTTTCATCTAGAGGTGGAAAGAGTACATCAGTACACGAGTATTCTTGTACTTGAGTACGGGTTTTTGTTGTACTTGTTTTCAATGCAATACGTTCATATGGTCTAATAAGTTTTGCTCATGCAAGCAGCCAAGCACCAGTTAAAGTTTGAAACCACACTCTTACACGCGTACTCGTACTCGAACACCAAAAAAGTCCGTACTCCTGCTCATACTCAAGCACTAAAACTGTGTACTTGTACTCGTACTCGACCACTCAATAAAAATTATACTCGTAATCGTACTCGTACAACTCCATAATTTTGGTACTCTTTCCACCTCTAGTTCCATCCGTTCTCCAAAACTGAAGGCATTCGCAAGAAAGATCGTCGGTGGAAAAAGTTCTTGTGTAAAAAAATATTATATCATTGACCTTGGATAAATATTCCAAAGCAAACCCGATTCTGATGTCTTATGACGTCGGGTTAATTATCAGGTTGTAACCAATGTTCCCTCTAAGGTGTGCGCGTGTGCGCGCGCACACGAGTCGTGAAACCCGCGCACACAGCAAAATAAAATGCGCACAGGCTCAAGCGTATCATGCCCATTTGGAAGACAGGTTTCCTGAAAATGAAGTAAAAGAATGGTCTGCCTTTGATTGCTCGGTTATTTTACAGAAAGACTTTGACTTTGGCATTGAGCATGTTAAAGTTTTATGTGCAAAATATGCAGATTTTCTTGGTGAAAGTTCTACTATAATCGAACAGTACAATGATTTTAAATTTGTTGTATGCGAGAAAATAAAAAGTAAGCTGGTTAAAAACTTTGATGATATGGTGACATTCGCCCTCCAAAATGAACAATTTTGTGACCTTGCTAAAAAAGTTGATGGATATTGGGGGAACTTTCCTAGCATCTAGTGTGGACTGTGAGCGTGGCTTCAGTTTAATGAATTCTATAAAGGACAAATTAAGAAACCACTTGAAAGAAAATCATTTGGACATGCTCATGCGAATTAAATGTTACCTGAAGGATGACGGATGTATTAATCTTCATAGAGTTTATTTGGAATGGGTAAATGCTAAAGATCGTAGGGAGAAATCTCAATCATATTTAAATGAAAGGCACTTTCATTTAATGTTATTTTGATTATATTTTATTTTATTGAATTTTATTATTTTTTATTTTATTCCTATTTTGTGAATGGATAAAATCATGTATTAATCTTGATAGTCTATTTTAAATTGCTAAATGCTAAAAATTGTTTAGAGAAATGATAACTAAAATAGTCATTTTCAATTAATGTTATTTTTATTTTATTTCTTTATTTTGTTGAATTTTATTTTACTATTTTTTATTTTATTCATATTTTTAGAATGGATAAAATGTTTTCTTTTTTAAGAATATATAATATTGTAAACAGTTTTTTAATATCCATTTAATAGTATCGTAATGATGAAGCTATCACCTTATGGAAATAATATTTATTAAGTATTTAATATTTATATATATTTCATTTTGAAGATAATAGCGCTCAGAAAAGTTTGCACAATTTTTCACCATGAATCTAAATGTATGCACAACGAAAATTTCTTGCGCACACGGACTAAAAAAAATTAGAGGGAACATTGGTTGTAACATAAATTCTGTTCGATTAGAAAACGGACGATAGATAATAGAATAACCTCAAGATAATGTGAAATAGTTTTAGAAATGTTGCAAAATACACGCGGCGACAGGTTCGCACAGGTTTTATCATGATACAGAATGATACAGAATGACTTAGGCTAGTGTAGGATTAGGCTAATGAATATTTTCTCTGGTGTTTTCATACAGTTACAACGCCACTCCTACGATATTACAGTAATTGAAAAAACATGGAGCCCACGAAAGAGCATATTCGACATGTGATGCTGTATGAGTTCCATAAAGGATCTAACGCTAGTGAATCCGCAAGAAACATTCAAAGAGTTTATGGAAATGATGTTGTGAGCGAATGGATGTGTAGGCAGTGGCGGTTCCTCATATGGGCAATATGGGCAGCCGCACAGGGCGGCATTTGTGGAGGGGCGGCATGAGCGCCTGCAAAAAAAATAAAAATAAGAATAAATAAATAAAGAAATAAAAAAAAATAAAAAATAAAATAAAATATTTATGTGATAGAGCATTTGTACAATTTAGAAATTTGATTCTCTAGTTTATTTATGGCAGTTGGGGGGGGGGGGCGCTGAAGGTGAGGTTCGCCCAGGGCGTCATGTAAGCTAGGACCGCCACTGTGTGTAGGAGATGGTTTGAGAAGTTCAGAAAGGGAGACTTCAGTCTGAAAGATTATCATCGAACAGGACGACCAAATCAGTTAGGTGAAGAGTTGCTGAAAGCAACAGTGGAAGAAAACCCAACGGTAACTGTAAGAGAACTTGGCCTACAACTCGGCGTTAGCCATATGACCATTCATCGTCATTTGAAGCGTTTGGTGGGATATGCAAGGAATTATTCATTTTGAGCTTCTGCCAGATAACCAAACAATCACAGCTGAAGTCTACTGTCAACAACTCCAACGATTGAAGATGACATTACAAGAAAAACGTCCCGCATTAATTAATCGCAGAGGTGTTCTATTCCACCAGGATAACGCGCGCCCTCACACTGCTCGAATCACCACTGCCCAATTGGAGGCATTTGGTTGGAAAAAAATGCCTCATCCACCTTATTCTCCGGACATCGCACCTTCAGACTACCATTTATTCAGAAGTCTGCAACGCCACCTAGATGGGGCAAAAGTTGCAATCCAGGGAAGCTATCGAAAACGAAGTGATCGCTTTTTTTACTCGAAACCAAGGGATTTCTTCGAACGTGGCATAAAAAAACTTTCCTACAGGTGGGAGGAGGTTATAGAAAAAGAAGGGAATTATATTGATGATTAATTTGTCATTATGTCATTTAATTTTTGTTCTGAATGAACTAAAAAATCGAGCAGAATATATGTTACAACTTTATATATACTGTAGTTTCGTGGCGGAAACACGATGATAAATTTCTCACTACAATGGAGAGAATGTCATTGGTTTGGACTATCGGAAGCACTATGGAAGCGGCATTGATTGGCCTGCCTATTCGCCTGATCTCAATCCGTGTGACTTCTTTTTGTGGGGATACCTCAAAGATAGAGTTTACCAGAGCAACCCAAAGACTTTGGAGGAGCTGAAATCATCGATTGAATGTCAAATCGTCGACATTCTGACAGAGGTTCTCCACAGCGTGGTATCGAATTTTGGGATGAGGTTGCGAAAAATTGTCGAAGTGGAGGGAGAGCACATCGAACACATTGTCATATAAATGGCCTGAGATGCTGATTTGAATGGCGTTTGAACTATCTTTGTACTCTCAATAGTTTTGGTGAAATAAAGGCTTAAACTTGGTAGGTACCTTTTGGGCCACCCTGTATATATATTTAGAAGTAACATTTAGTAAAATACAAATCATCTCTTCGCTTTCGCGTCAGCCTTTCAATAGATAACATCGGCCGAATCGATAGACAGACACCTGTCCCGAAGGGCTCCCCGCAGTCAGGCCTAATTGCAGTTTAATTATGGGTGATCACCACGCGCAAACACTCACAAAAGAATTCGTAAACAAACAAAAAAAAAAATGGAATGGATCTGGAGTCGCCATATCAAATTCTAATTATATTCTCGTTAATTTCAAAGGGTTTAATTTGCACTTTAAATGTGATTTTAAACATCACTTTTTTAATATTGTCCTCCCTTATAATAAAACTACTAATAATAACACCAATAACAATACTGATTCTTATACTAATAATGCGATTAATATAATAATTGTAATGGCAATGGCAGTAATAATAATAATAATAATAGTAATAATAATAATTTTAACCCTATGATGAATGAGGTTGATTTTTAAAAGCAAATATTGGTGATTTTCCGCATCGGGCCAATTATGAGCGAATTTTTTTTTTCCTCAAGTGTTGACCAACTCATTTTTAACCAAATGAACGGGGATTGTTTTCAGTTTAATGAGTCAATAAATTAGCTCTTTTCAATCTCGTCACACACACACACACACAAACACACACACACACACACACATATATATATATATATATAGTGTGTCTCCTAAACCGTGGCCACCTTTTTCACCGGGCCGACAAGACCACAATTTCAAGGATAATTAAATGAGACAGAAATCATACTAAACCCTTTATATTGTCATTAAAATGAGAGAGAGTTGGGTCGGTATATATATATATATATATATATATATATATATATATATATATATATATAAATATAGAGGCGTGTGTATGAAATGGATTGTCAACAAATTTTCCTTTACGAGTGTTGGACAATGTAGATTTGATTCGCTTTTAAAAACAACGGAGAGAAGTGAACAATGTTTTTTCAGGGTAAAATTTCATTTTGAAATTTTTTAAAGAAAAACATTTTGCACTCGGTGGAAAACCGGTCAAGTAGTTGTCTTGTTTTTTCATTACAAACGTATCGTTTTATCAACTATTTGCTCAATACTTTTTTTTATAAATATAGTGTTTGACGTGTGAAAAACGGTATACGAGGCGCAACGTTTTAAAAATGTTCTCACAAGATACGGTTCTCTTTTTTTATTTTTTTTATCTGAATGCCGTTGTTGATTTGCGCGCGCGCGCGCGTATGTGTGTGTGTGTGTGTGTAAACATAAAAAAAAGAATGTTTTGTACAATGAAAATAAAAGAGTGAAAAATGATTGAAAGAAATTAATTTGCATGTAAAAAGTTTTTCAGGTGATAAAATAAATAACAGTTTCAAGACCAAAAAACAAACAAACAAATGAAAAGCAAAAACAAAAACAAAAACTGAACGAAAGTTGAGGAATTAAAGAAAAGTTAAAGTGAGTAAATAAATAAAGGAGACGCGCAACTGATAGAGCAAAGGAGAGAGAGAGAGAGAGAGAGAGAGAGAGAGAGAGAGAGAGAGAGAGAGAGAGAGAAGAAGAAGAGGAAGTGAAGAGGAAGAGAGTCTCATTAAGGGAACGGGAATTAGAGTAAAGGAGGAAGATTAAGGAAAGGTAGATAGTGAAAAAGGGAGAGAGAATGTGTGTGTGTGAAAGGGAGAAGAAGAGAGGGAAGACGAGGGTGGCCCTAAATAGAGAGGAAGAGACGAGGGTGAGCTTCTACCTCTGAGGATCAAGTGAGATTAAGGGCATGGCGAGACGCGCAGGAGATGAGGGGAGACAGACGACGTTGCCGAGGGGAACTCAAGATACGAAACGAGAGAAAGGCAGCGCCATTTCCTCACATTCGTCCTTTTATTGTTGCCTTTTATAAAAGGGAAAATGTCTCAGAAAAACGACTCTTTCCTCTACAGCTTTGGACGATCACTTCAGTTTATCTTTTTCAAAGTTCGTCACACGCTTACCAACTGTATAATTCTCAGCGATATACACTGGTTCATAGCGATACTGCAACAGACAGCAAAATGAAATTAGTAATCTCATTTGAATCCTGCCATTAGCTACGTGTCATTCCCAACGATTCCAAGTATATACGTGTAAAGCTTTTAACATTAAAATATTGATACATAACATTGTGATGGCACAAAAATCCATTTCTCATTATACAGTATATGTGATCCAATAAGTCTGGCACGCACATTATAGGATATAAATTGTATTAAAATGATTCAATGCATAACGACTGAGTTTAAACGAAGATTTTTTTGTTTCATTTTAATTTTAAAAACATTTCATGTAAATGAATAATTAATCCTGGTAATCGTATTAAACTCCCCTCACAGCTAACACCATGCAGCCAATCAAAACATTTCCCTCCAAATAAAGTTGACAGCCAACATGCAATTTCCCGCCATATAGACAAACAACATATATTTTCCCGCCAAAAGGACACAGACCATATTTTCCCTCGGAATAGTGTATAAATTTTCCCTCGATTATCGCGAGCAGATGAATCGCAAAGCCAATTGTGTAATCCAATCATTCTGGTCTCAGTCCATGATTGCGATGGGATGGCAACGGTTATATGAGATTTGGAAGAGGGTGTTTTATAAGCACTGTGCCTTTCCATGGCGCTCGATCCGATTCACAGTTTGGATCTTGTAAACTAAACATAATTTCTGATGTCGAGGGAATTCAAATCGCACAAATTACATTATTCTTTTAGATATAATTGGATTCACAAACTTTTAATACCAATTATTATATATATATATATATAATATATATATTATAATATATATATATAATATATATATATTGACCAAAGATAAATACAAGTTAGAATATAAGAGCAAAACAAGAGAATATGATTCAGGCTATTACGCTTTACTTCATAACAACCGCTTATTTACATATATATATATATGTTAAACACAGACCGTGCATGGAACAAGGAACTCTTCTGGGAAAATTAAATCCACTATAGTCCGAATAAGTAATGGTAAATGACAAATACCATAGTTTTTTTCCTTTTTCATGATTTTAGCCCGACGTGGGCAACGGGTCTCTCGCAAAGAGATCCCATAAATATAGCTTCCCTCACCAGCTATCTGCAAAGCAGACAGGATCCAGCTTTGGGACGTGGATCTAGGGTTTAAAGCAAACCTAGATCCCTACACTCAGAACCTCTATATAAGTAAAAGACTCGTTGCATTCACGTCGTGTTGAATAAATCAAAGAAAAAGGGGGTAACTATTGTATTTTTAGCCAAAAAAAACCAAAACTTAAACCTCAACCGGGACATTGAGCGTCCACTTTTCAAGGCACGAAACACGTCCGTTTAGTATACACAAACTCAGAATGGTTCCCTGAGAACATTATATGTTAAACACAGACCGTGCATGGAACAAGGAACTCTTCTGGGAAAATTAAATCCACTATAGTCCGAATAAGTAATGGTAAATGACAAATACCATAGTTTTTTTCCTTTTTCATGATTTTAGCCCGACGTGGGCAACGGGTCTCTCGCAAAGAGATCCCATAAATATAGCTTCCCTCACCAGCTATCTGCAAAGCAGACAGGATCCAGCTTTGGGACGTGGATCTAGGGTTTAAAGCAAACCTAGATCCCTACACTCAGAACCTCTATATAAGTAAAAGACTCGTTGCATTCACGTCGTGTTGAATAAATCAAAGAAAAAGGGGGTAACTATTGTATTTTTAGCCAAAAAAAACCAAAACTTAAACCTCAACCGGGACATTGAGCGTCCACTTTTCAAGGCACGAAACACGTCCGTTTAGTATACACAAACTCAGAATGGTTCCCTGAGAACATTATATGTTAAACACAGACCGTGCATGGAACAAGGAACTCTTCTGGGAAAATTAAATCCACTATAGTCCGAATAAGTAATGGTAAATGACAAATACCATAGTTTTTTTCCTTTTTCATGATTTTAGCCCGACGTGGGCAACGGGTCTCTCGCAAAGAGATCCCATAAATATAGCTTCCCTCACCAGCTATCTGCAAAGCAGACAGGATCCAGCTTTGGGACATGGATCTAGGGTTTAAAGCAGCCTAGCCCTGCTACATTTAGAACCTCAATATAAGCAAAAGACTCGCTGCCTTCACGTCAGATTGAATACATAAAAGAAAAGTTACCCCCTTTTTCTTTGATTTATTCAACACGACGTGAATGCAACGAGTCTTTTACTTATTTAGAGGTTCTGAGTGTAGGGATCTAGGTTTGCTTTAAACCCTAGATCCACGTCCCAAAGCTGGATCCTGTCTGCTTTGCAGATAGCTGGTGAGGGAAGCTATATTTATGGGATCTCTTTGCGAGAGACCCGTTGCCCACGTCGGGCTAAAATCATGAAAAAGGAAAAAAACTATGGTATTTGTCATTTACCATTACTTATTCGGACTATAGTGGATTTAATTTTCCCAGAAGAGTTCCTTGTTCCATGCACGGTCTGTGTTTAACATATAATGTTCTCAGGGAACCATTCTGAGTTTGTGTATACTAAACGGACGTGTTTCGTGCCTTGAAAAGTGGACGCTCAATGTCCCGGTTGAGGTTTAAGTTTTGGTTTTTTTTTGGCTAAAAATACAATAGTTACCCCCTTTTTCTTTGATTTATTCAACACGACGTGAATGCAACGAGTCTTTTACTTATATAGAGGTTCTGAGTGTAGGGATCTAGGTTTGCTTTAAACCCTAGATCCACGTCCCAAAGCTGGATCCTGTCTGCTTTGCAGATAGCTGGTGAGGGAAGCTATATTTATGGATCTCTTTGCGGAGACCCGTTGCCCACGTCGGGCTAAAATCATGAAAAAGGAAAAAAACTATGGTTTTGTCATTTACCATTACTTATTCGGACTATAGTGGATTTAATTTTCCCAGAAGAGTTCCTTGTTCCATGCACGGTCTGTGTTTAACATATAATGTTCTCAGGGAACCATTCTGAGTTTGTGTATACTAAACGGACGTGTTTCGTGCCTTGAAAAGTGGACGCTCAATGTCCCGGTTGAGGTTTAAGTTTTGGTTTTTTTGGCTAAAAATACAATAGTTACCCCCTTTTTCTTTGATTTATTCAACACGACGTGAATGCAATGAGTCTTTTACTTATATAGAGGTTCTGAGTGTAGGGATCTAGGTTTGCTTTAAACCCTAGATCCACGTCCAAAGCTGGATCCTGTCTGCTTTGCAGATAGCTGGTGAGGGAAGCTATATTTATGGGATCTCTTTGCGAGAGACCGTTGCCCACGTTCGGGCTAAATCATGAAAAAGGAAAAAAACTATGGTATTTGTCATTTACCATTACTTATTCGGACTATAGTGGATTTAATTTTCCCAGAATAGTTCCTTGTTCCATGCACGGTCTGTGTTTAACATATAATGTTCTCAGGGAACCATTCTGAGTTTGTGTATACTAAACGGACGTGTTTCGTGCCTTGAAAAGTGGACGCTCAATGTCCCGGTTGAGGTTTAAGTTTTGGTTTTTTGGCTAAAAATACAATAGTTACCCCCTTTTTCTTTGATTTATTCAACACGACGTGAATGCAACGAGTCTTTTACTTATATAGAGGTTCTGAGTGTAGGGATCTAGGTTTGCTTTAAACCCTAGATCCACGTCCCAAAGCTGGATCCTGTCTGCTTTGCAGATAGCTGGTGAGGGAAGCTATATTTATGGGATCTCTTTGCGAGAGACCCGTTGCCCACGTCGGGCTAAAATCATGAAAAAGGAAAAAAACTATGGTATTTGTCATTTACCATTACTTATTCGGACTATAGTGGATTTAATTTTCCCAGAAGAGTTCCTTGTTCCATGCACGGTCTGTGTTTAACATATAATGTTCTCAGGGAACCATTCTGAGTTTGTGTATACTAAACGGACGTGTTTCGTGCCTTGAAAAGTGGACGCTCAATGTCCGGTTGAGGTTTAAGTTTTGGTTTTTTTGGCTAAAAATACAATAGTTACCCCCTTTTTCTTTGATTTATTCAACACGACGTGAATGCAACGAGTCTTTTACTTATATAGAGGTTCTGAGTGTAGGGATCTAGGTTTGCTTTAAACCCTAGATCCACGTCCCAAAGCTGGATCCTGTCTGCTTTGCAGATAGCTGGTGAGGGAAGCTATATTTATGGATCTCTTTGCGAGAGACCCGTTGCCCACGTCGGGCTAAAATCATGAAAAAGGAAAAAACTATGGTATTTGTCATTTACCATTACTTATTCGGACTATAGTGGATTTAATTTTCCCAGAAGAGTTCCTTGTTCCATGCACGGTCTGTGTTTAACATATAATGTTCTCAGGGAACCATTCTGAGTTTGTGTATACTAAACGGACGTGTTTCGTGCCTTGAAAAGTGGACGCTCAATGTCCCGGTTGAGGTTTAAGTTTTGTTTTTTTTGGCTAAAATACAATAGTTACCCCTTTTTCTTTGATTTATTCAACACGACGTGAATGCAACGAGTCTTTTACTTATTAGAGGTTCTGAGTGTAGGGATCTAGGTTTGCTTTAAACCCTAGATCCACGTCCCAAAGCTGGATCCTGTCTGCTTTGCAGATAGCTGGTGAGGGAAGCTATATTTATGGGATCTCTTTGCGAGAGACCCGTTGCCCACGTCGGGCTAAAATCATGAAAAGGAAAAAAAACTATGGTATTTGTCATTTACCATTACTTATTCGGACTATAGTGGATTTAATTTTCCCAGAAGAGTTCCTTGTTCCATGCACGGTTTGTGTTTAACATATAATGTTCTCAGGGAACCATTCTGAGTTTGTGTATATATATATATATATATACACACATTTAATATAGTATATAATTTCTTAAAATAATGATAATCAATCAGGAGGGCAGAAACTGGCACATTTTTTAGGCCAGACTAACTCGGCCAATTGAGCAAACTCCTGGATTATTATTACCAGCACCATCGGGATTCGAACCCCCGACCTCCGTGTCTTCACTTCATTTATAGGAAAACGGTGCTACCTACTGAGATACAGATGTTGGCGTATAATTGGGTAAGAGAGATTTTATACCACGAGTATATTAGTTACTAAATCGCTTAAGTTATTAAATTTAAAAAATTGTGACACATCGGGGTATACAGTACGTATAAATGCATTAAGCAATTATTAAATTAAGTTGAATAATGCCCGTAATTAGTAATTTTTTATGCAGTAATAATAATATTCTTATGTAATAATAATAATATTTTTCGTAACATTCATGATAACCTACAGCTTTACGTGGAATCCAACCATTACCCTACCTACGAAGATCCATGCAGAAAAACACCTTAATCGCTAAAATCTAAAGTCCAAGCCGAGACTGGAACCCGGGACCTTCGGAATAACAACAGCCCGACATTTTACCACTGGCTTCTCTGGCGGATTTTATTCTTATACATAACTTAGTATCAGTTATACATGTATATAATTTTTTCCAGTTTTAAGTCTCATGCAGTGTGCGAAATTCCTGCTGGCCCGTTGGCCCGAGGCCAGTTGTTTTCACATCGGATCAATAATTTTCATAAGACGGCTGGTCCGAGTGGCCAGCGATGTTTTAACTTAAAACACTTGGACCAGTTGTCTTATGAAAATTACTGATCCGATGTGAAAACAACTGGCCTCGGGCCAGCGGGAATTTCGCACGCTGGTCTCATGTTATGAGTGCCTTTCATATGTTGCAAATCAGTGATGAATTGCAACATAGCCTAAGTGCATGCCAAATTTCACGAGGAAAATAACGGTCACGATTCGAATGTTCGATGAAGGTTAAGCGTTTGTGATTGGTATAGCCTATACGCAGAAGTCTCTCCATTCCAAGTAATGCCGAAACTGCCTAATGGCAGGTATACGGTGAGAAATTGTCTACCAAAGGCACTGTACCTCACTTCGGTAGGCTTGTGGACTCGCGAGAAAAAATTGAGAAGTTGCCAACTGTCGCCAGCAGCCTGCTACAGTACTGCTTCTACAGCATTTTCTGAAACGTCCGCGACGATGTAACTTCCACCTCCGGGTGGAATGAGCCAGTAGGGTCCCTTTGGAGAGGGCGTTCTTGGCTGCATCGAACGCCTACTGAGTGTCCTTGGATTACTGTACCAACGTAGGGGCACCTATACAGGGGATACGCAGGAGGGCGTGAAGGGGACGTAGAAATGTAGCACAGTTCGGGATGAACCTCTAATGGAAGTTAACCGTGCAGAGTAG
Source organism: Bathynomus jamesi (assembly GCA_023014485.1). Classification (NCBI taxonomy): domain Eukaryota; kingdom Metazoa; phylum Arthropoda; class Malacostraca; order Isopoda; family Cirolanidae; genus Bathynomus; species Bathynomus jamesi. The sequence goes on along the minus strand of JAJOZX010003504.1, from coordinate 124,901 downwards.
CTTCCCGAGTTTCCGCTGCAATGTGGGCAGTGGGAAATTCCGGATGACATCGATCTCAGGGGTAGATGATGCCGTTGCAACAGATTCGATGACCCAGAAACTGAGGCTCTCTCATGTTCTTCGGGTTGATGACTACGCCATACTCTTCAAGCCTCGCAAAAACACAATGGAAGTGCTGCGCATGTTCTGCTGCATCAGCTCTTTCGACGAGTAAATCGTGGACGAGCACAAAATGAAGCAAACCACGCGGGACTTCGTCGATGAAACGTTAGAACATCCATGCTGCGTTCCGAAGGGCAAATGCAAATACTCGAAGAGACTGAAGAACGTGATGATGATTGTTTTTAGTACGTCTTCAGCGCTACCGGGATTTGATGATTTGCATGGACAAGGTCGATCTTCGAGAAAACTGTGGATCCATGGATGTTTGCAAAGAAATCATAGATATACTGTAGGTGGGTAGGTAACGATCTGGCACTGTATGAGCGTTTAACGTTCTATAATTCCTCACCGGCCGGCCCTTCTTCGGGACCATAGGCAGCGGGCCGCTCAGCCGCTCTTCTAAAGCAGTACAATACCTAATTTAAGCATGTGTTCAAATTCTGCCTTTGCGATGCGCAAGGGTCGGGTGCCAGAAGCCGTGGGCGTGCTTTTGGGGGGAGTTTTTGGCTTGGCTGTAATCGTTGTGTTTCACGGTTACCTTACGGATGCAGTGACGTGTCACCGTAGGGAATTCCGTCAACATTTCATCGTACCGTGACTCAGGAGGAGCCATCGAATATACTGGCAGAGGCATTGACGCAGAAATGGTGACGTCGTACCGTACACAGCGAGGATCGTTACGTTATTAATGAGCCGTTAGCGCTTCATGGCGACGGCGACGTCAAAGTGGTGCAAAGAATCCACCCCTATGATTGGTTGTCTCACTGCTGCGATAATGAAGACTTCCCTAAATACATACCGCAGGCACAGAGTGAGAGTGACGGAGCACTCACCATAGGTCCTGATGGCTACTATTGACAGCGTATAGTTCGAAGTCGGGATGTAGATGCGCCAAATTGGCGAGCGAAGAGGGGATGATGCTCACCTAGGCTGCAGTGTTGACGAGAAATCGCATGAAAAGTTGTCGCAATAGTGTTTGATTGAAGTTGTCCCCATTAGCCCTAATAGTTGTCGCATATAGGGCAGAAATTGCGTTGAACGTCGATCGCTTAGCGTTGCAGCCTGTTCAGCGCCAACTCTGCGGTCCTCTTTATCGCTACAGCTTTTAGCGTCTCGTTGGGCAGGCCCCGAGAAGGACAAATAGAATGTCCTGCAGGTGCGTAACTAACGGGGGGGGGGGGGGGAGGACATGTCCCCACCAACTTTTGAACTGAGGGGGATAATATAGGTTTTGCCCCCCCCCCCCGCAACTTTTGATCTAAGTTAGCTTACGTGAAGGAAAATATTTAGTTCTTGAAATAATCTATGATGAGTAAATCTTTAATTCTATTAGTCCTATTAGTATGCTGGAAAGTATTACTCATTCAGTACTAATACTGCAGTGATAGATACTTTAATGAGACATCTAGTTATTTTTTACTTTAATTATTGCATATATTGTTTTCCTTTAATGTTAAGTATATACTTGATATACATAAGGTAGTTGTGAAAATGCTTCTTTGATTTTCCTATTACTATCATAAATACAGATCATTCTCTAAATCATAATATTTTAAGAGCATCATTTTGGTCGCAAACACATTACCTACAGGATAGCAGCACAGAAATTCATCGCAGGATTTTTCATCATTATAATTGCCCCCCCCCCCCCCCCCAACTTTTGAAAGCTAGTTACGCTCTTGATATCCTGTACCTCCTTTCGGAGTATAGGGCTCCCATTACGTGCTAGTATTTTGTCGAGCTGCTTTTAATTCCTACGGGAGCGAACGCCTTCGATTTGCTTGGACCAAATGTGTGCGTCAGCAACTCAGAATGGTGGGACTGTAACACCTACGTCGCAGCTATCACGTCAGTGGAGGGAGTCTCACTCTTGCTAGAGGAAATTTGAGCTTGGTTGTCACTGGAGAGAGTTTGATTTTTGTCGACAATTGCACTCGAAGTAACGCGTGCATGCACGGATAAATAGTGAATAATGCGAGTAATTAAATAAAGTTAATAAAAAATAATTAATAAAAGTCACTCCTGATTGTCGTCAATTTGTAATGATTGTACACTTTATGAAGTCAAGGAATGTGAGAGGGTGTTTGGTTTTCGTTTTACAATTTCGGTAGGTGGAAGCGAGTGAGTGAAGTTACGGGTTCGTAGCTCAGCGAAAGGAGATATTTCGCGATTGGGAAGCAAACGTTGACTGGTAAACTGAAGTGTTACTCGAATCTTTCTTCTGCCATCTTGCCCTCGACTCGTGAAAACTTTCGATAATTTTTATTTCAGACTCTCTCTTCGTCTGAAGGGAATTTTTTGTTTTCACCCCGCTCTATGGTTATCGAAGGCAACAGGTAACACCCGGAGCTCATTTCCCTCATTTTCCCTATTTCATTGGGTTAGTGTGCCTCAAAGGTCACCTGAGCCCGAGCATTGACAGAGTGAGTGACCGGGCAGCAGCCAGAAGCGAGCCTAGAACCTCCCCCACCCCGCTCACAGTCCGACACAGAGCCCACTAAGCTACCGCAGATGATACCTTATTGCTTCAAGTTGATCCTCGAGTCTGGCTATTTTGGAATTCCATTTTCTTTGGTATAGACATTTGTTTGGTTTTACGATTGGGCACAGGCCTTCCATGGTGTTCACGATGTTCGGGGAAAATTATATGTATAGAAGGAATAAGTTTTCGTCCGTGACCAGTTTTTACCGAGTAGGTTGAACGAGTTACATATTTTATATTTCCAATTTTTTAATCACTCGCTTGCGCTCTGAAAAAGTTTAGAGAAAACATTTTTTGGACTTTTTCCAGTTTATGTACCGTTTTGACGATTGGTTACTGGTTAGGTTGTCATGATATTTTCGTTAGTTTTAACGAAAATATCCAGGGTTGGCAAAAACCCAAAACCCCAGCAAAAAACCAAAACCCCAGTTGGGTTTTTGCTGGGTTTTTGCCAACCCTGAAAATATCACTACTTAACCTAACCAATTATATGAAAATTATATGAAAAACGGTATGAAAAACGGTACACAAACTGGAAAAGGTCCCATTTTTTTACCGTTTACAATGATTATTTTTTCGAATTTCACCCTCGTTAGGATTTTTAATAAAAAGCCTCGAAGTCAAGTAAGTCGTCCTTTATACTTCCTCAACCTTCCTCTGATTTCTTTAGGTTAGGTTAAGTTAACCCGAGTTAACCGAACTTAACCTAACCTAAAAAAAATAGGCCGTACAAGAAAATCCGACTTATTTACAAAATCCGACCTAACTGATAAAAAAATTAGCGGATTTAGGTGTGTATATATATATATATACACACACGAGTATATTACAATTAATATAAACAGGTAAAATACTATATGCTAAATACAGACAAAAAGTAAAAAAAAAGATATTAAAATTAAGCTTACTAGAGACACGTAAATTTTAAATAACAAAAAAATATATATTATTAAAACAATAACAAGGGAATCCCCTGAATTTCGGGGAATTATTCGCTAGGGTAAAAATCCTAACTCACTCGTGTGGTGCACGTTCCAGTTAATATTCTATTTCCTTCGACTGCTCAAGAACGACGAAAACCTCTTCGGAATCTTCTATTGAAATAAGCCATAGCGTTTGTTGTCATTTTTACATTCGAGTTTAATCGCCCATCTCTTTGGGATTCGGGCGGGGGTATATAAGATGCGGGGAGAGGTGGAACTGAGGTGGGATGCGAAAGGCAGCTAGGCTTAATCATCTTTTATGTAATTTTCAAGGTTTTTTTTTTAAAGTTGAGAGAGAGAGAGAGAGAGAGAGAGAGAGAGAGAGGAGAGAGAGAGAGAGAGATGTTACAGGTAAAATACATTTAATATCTATGACGTGTTTTTTATTCTAAAAGAAAGATTTCGTCTATTTAACTTATGTATTAAGAGGAAATCTTTCTGATCGACGCATATGAAAAGGAAATTTTTTAAATTCATTATATAAAATGAAATCTATATACAAGTATAGGAAAAGAAGTACAGGATACAAAGCTGTTATATATATATATATATATATATATATATATATATAATTGAGACGGCGTGGAAGATTTGTTTCGAGATCTATATGAAGGACGTGGAATTTAAATTCGACCTTGTGCGCTTTCGAGTGAGATGGAATATCGAGGTCTGCATATATAGGTACATGAGAATAACGGGTCTGATCTCGCGTATACAGGATGGGAAAACCGAATTATAAGGATTCTTACGCGAGATTCTTATTCAATCGCATCATGACTGAGAAAGGGATGAAATAAAATTCTAATTCTTATTGATAAATTTAATATATACACATTTTTATAGAAAGTTTACGACGTGTGAAGGTTACACCCACGTAGTTGTTTTAGGGGGTTAGACAATCTCGATAGGTGTACCGTTTGTAGCTCGACACACGTATCCAGTCAGTAAAGTTTCTCTGGATGTCAGAAGTGATGGTGTTAATTGCAGCAACAATTCAGTCACGTCAAACGCATTACGTTGTTAATCTCCTGTTAAACGATGTTTTTCATACAAGAAGCACTGTAGAAAGAAACTTGATGGAGATAAGTCAGGTGACCTTGGGTAACAGACAATGAGGCCACCGATTCCATTCCAGCTGTTTGGGAATCGTTTCTCCAGATGTATACGTACATTGTTGATGAAATGATGGGCGCTCTATCGTGTTGACTACACAGTAGAGTAAGCTGATAACGCGGTTCGCGAATAACACGACAAAAAGTTGCGGGACAACTATTCTGATCAGGCGTACCAAGTTAAACGGGCAAAATTCAAACCAGACCCTCAGCAACCGCGAACAGACGCGAGCCGAGAGTTTGAGACCGAGTGAGTGACGTATAGTGTGACGTGCATAGTGAATATTATATTTTATGATTTTATTTCAATTTTTTTATGTATGAAAGGAGGGGGGGAGTGCCAAAGGAGAATGCCCTCAACCCCCCCTCTTCCTCATAGAAGGAGAATAAGAGAGCCGAAATCAAGGTCGAACGTTTTCGAGATGCCTGAACACTCTGCGTTTGAAAGATTGGAGGTCATCGACAGGAGGAAAGATGAATTGAGGAAGGTTGTTCCAGAGTTGACCGGTTGAGTAGATGAAAGATTGAAAATACCGATTAACCCTCGCGTTGGAGAGTTTATTATCAAATTTTAGTTACAAATCAATATACTACAGTATGATATTACTCCAATATTTTAGCTAAAAGTCGTACATTTAGGGGAATTCGGGATCTAACCTATTTTTCCCATAAGATCTTTAACAATAGATAACACGGACCGTGATATCGCGGGGGTCTCTCGGTACGAAACGCCGTGTTATCAGCGTATTCTTTTGCAATGTGAATCGGGTGTCATAAACTTGGTGAATCTGGCCACAAGCTGTAGCAAAGCGTTCATGCTAACGTCTCTTCGTTAAGACTAAGAGATATGAATTTTCACTTTATTTCAGGCCTTTCCCGGACACCATACAGTATATATTTGACTATAGAGAGATCATTCCTTCCTTATCTTTGGCCTGTATGATAGGAAAGAGTTTACATTATATAATGCGAGTTGTTTGGTTCAAAAACAAACTTTTTTTAACAAATGTCAATTGAGATACTTTCCAAACATGAGTAGAAAATTTGAAGAAATAATCATGGCACATCCCAATAAGGTTTTGTATATGTGGATTTCGGGAAACAATATAACGTATGTATGTATGTATGGATGGATGGGGAATAATTCACAGTTTTTAGGTGAACGTTATTAAGTGTGATAAAATCCGTAAGGAAAATTGAAAACGATTCCGAGCTCTTTCGTCTCTACATTAAGAAGGTCTTGAAAATTGGTTTTAGAGTCTTTGACCAAAAACTTCTTAGTAATTAATAATTAGGACGGAAGAGAGAAAGTTTCATTGATCCAGAGAGAAAATTTATGCTGATGGTGACCAAATTTTGTCTGGCAAACCATCCTTATTCACGCAACTTTTTATACAATTCTTCTGGCATCTCTCACTTCTTTATTTTATTTTTGATTTGAAGTTTTCCAGTAAAAAGAGAAAAAAGTAGAGTTCACTGGGAGGCTAACTTATAATGTAACCTAACTTACCGTATTTGTAAGAAGTTAACCGTGTGTTTTGTGTTATATATATATATATATAAATAAAAGATACAAATCCACAAGTAAAAGGAAAAATGATTCCAAGGCCTTTCGTGTATTAAACAGTACTCCTCGTCAGGGTGTACACCCTGACGAGGTGTACTGTTGAACACACGAAAGGCCTTGGAATTATTTTTCCTTTTCCTTGTGGATTTTGCATCATTCATTTATTTCACGTGTTTAAGTGTGAAATTCATCCCACACACACACACACACACACACACACACACATATATATATATACATATATATATATACAGGGTGTCCCATAAGTCCGGCATCATAGGAGAAATTCATATTTTTCTATTTCTACAGGCCATAATGTTTGTGAGCAAGGAAGAACGAATCCAGATAATTCTACTCATAGGAAATCGGAGTCAAAGAGAGGCCGCTGCTGAATTTAACAGACTGCATCCAGACCGCGAGCCAATAACACAGAGTTGTGTTAGCAGACTTGTTGCAAAGTTTAAGGAAACAGGATCCATAGAAGATAAACCACGCAGTGGACTTTCAAGGAGGTCCACTGACGATGATACAGCGACTGCTATCCTGGCTCATTTTAACAGAAGTCCCAATAAGTCTCTTCGGCGATTGTCCGCCGAGACAGGAGTGTCGAAAAATAGCATTCATCGCATTCTTCAGGCTCACAAATGGCATCCATATAAACTTCAGATCCTACAGAAATTAAGCGAAGATGATGATCCCGACCGGCGGATGGAATTTTGTGAATGGGCTACGGAACAATATGCTCGGGATGCCAATTTCCCGTCCACCATTCTGTTCAGTGACGGGGCTGTTTTTTATGGAAATGGTGAGGTAAATCGACAGAACACCAGCTACTGGTCTCAAAACAACCCTCACTGGTATACCTCTTCAAAGGAACAAGGTGCATCTCGGGTGATGGTATGGTGTGGCATTTGGAAGGATCGCATCATAGGCCCCCTCTTTCTCGATGAACATGTCACTGGAGGCACCTACCTACGTACGCTCAAGGAAGAAGCATTTCCCAGTGTCTTGAACGAAGAAGGAAATTTCCCAACATGGTTCCAGCAAGACGGCGCTCCTGCACATTACAGCACCCAAGTAAGGGAATACCCGTACCAACAATTCCCTGGTCATTGGATAGGACGTCGAGGGCCTGTGGAATGGCCAGCTAGAAGCCCGGATCTCACGCCACTAGATTTTTATCTCTGGGGCCACTTGAAAGCGCTGGTATACGCAGAGAAAATTAGGAGTGTTGAACATTTGCGGCAGCCCATTATTGGGGCATGTAACACCATTACTCCTGACATCATTCACCGTGTGCTTGCTGACTGAGTATCACGTCTGAATTTGTGTATTGAAAACAATGGTGGACATATTGAGCACGTTCTGTAAATAAAAGCTTTTGTTTTGCCTTTTTTATTATTTTTCCTATGATGCCGGACTTATGGGACACCCTGTATATATATATAATAGTTAGTGATCCAGCAGGATAATATAATGTGAGAATCAAACGGTTTTGGAATCACGTTTATTCTCCTATATACCATGTCTTCAACTAATCTTCCCGTGACAAGACTTATACCTGGGTAATGATAATAAATTAACCAGAGATTACCGGTATTATGCGAGATAACTTAACTTAACCTCTATCCTGTATCTTACCGCAAATAAGGGAGTTTGACACTGACCGAAAAGAGACCATAGATTTATTTGAGAGTAACCTCATTTAAGATATAAAAATATATAATTACACTAAAAATAATTCAGATCCCGCGTGAAATTTGAATACAGGGTGAGTCAAAAGTTTGGAAACGTAGGAACTATGCTTTTCAATGCAAACATATAGTATATTTGCATTGAAAAGCATAGTTCCTACGTTTCCAGACTTTTGACTCACCCTGTAGTTTGTATTCTTTGACAGTTATATTAAAACAATGAATAGTATACATTCGTGTCGTTAGATGTTAGTACTAGTCAGTGTAGTTATTGTATAGTGAACACTGTTCAGTTACTTGGTCACTAAAATCGAGTCCATATAAGCTTCTCTTATTTATCTTAGATATTTTTTTTTCTTATTGGAATTATTTCCTTTTTAGTTTATATATCAGATAATTACTTTATAATAAAACAAAGCAGTTTTCTTTCACTTAGGGCCTAACTTAAATATCATGAGGACACGTTACGTGGGTGGTCCCCATACTCAGCGCCAAAAAGTATAGCTGTTGTAGACACACACACACACACACATTTTATATATATATATATATATATTATATATATATATATAAATAAAATAATGTCTGTATGTACAGTATGTATGTATGATGAGTAGGTGGCATAAGATAAACAGAAATTACCCTGTACAGCGGTAATCTTTGGTGGACGCGTGCCGTAATTTCGTTGAATAGAAAGAATAACAGAAGACACGTGATTCTGATCCAAAAAATCCTCTAAACCGCCTTAATACGCGGGTCTGAGCGGACTGGTAGTGTTCGGTCACAGAGGAAGCGCCTCTAAATGGATTTATAATTTTCCTTTATTAAATATTGTACATTTCCAATCAAAACATAGATAAAAAAAATATTCTCTCTCTCTCTCTCGATATGAACACATATACTGTATAAAGAAGACAGGACCACGAATGCTTGAAAAGAATCCAACACAAAACAGTATGAAGGAGAAGTGAAACAATGGATCCTGCCTTGGATATGGAAACAGATTCAAACATTAATTGACACAGCATTAATAAAACTATATTCACTGAATGATTTCAAGGCTATCTATTGTTCTGTATTCCGAATATCTGGGTTGTTATAACGTTCTATCCGAGAATGTATAATAAATAATGGTTCGGAAAATTAAAAGAAATTTAAATATTAATCCTTTACTTATTATATATATATATACACACAGTGTTTCCTGAAGGGACTATATTGAAAGAATTTAATAATTATATTCCTTCAATATTAGGAAGAAAGGGAAAGTCTACTGCAATGCCATGTCCCTGAAATGACATGTAGCAGACTTTCCCTTTTTGCCCTTCATATATATATATATATATATATATATATATATATATATATATATATATATGACTGAAAATGACAGAACTTCGGCAGTTTTTAATCAAACTTTCTCCTTTTTTAAATATGATTGTGAATATTGTACATGGATTTTTTTTTTTTTTTAGACAAAAGGGCGGATCTTTGTAAAAGTAAGTGTGAAAGAAATTGCACATATGCACAATTCTCCCTGTATTAAGCAAGCACAAACATCGCATAATTGTTCTTTTTTTTTAGCATATATGATGCGTATACTGAATAGGCACAATATATATATGCAGTATATATATACATTTTGGTTTTTGGAAATTTCCTTATGTACGATAAAGTTTAAGAATGCTTCAGTGATTGGAGCCAAACGTCGCTACTCCTGCTTTCATTTTTCTACGTGAAATACAGTATCTCAACACTGAACCAAAACCATGGATTTCGTAGCTTCCTTATGCACGTATAGGGGTCTGTTGACAGTAGGCCCGTTATAATAAAGTAAGTGAGTGAATTAAGGAGTTCAGTGGATCACCAATTTGGTCTTTCGACCAAATAACAAAGAAGGGCTTTGCAGTTTTTGTTTAATTAAAAAAATAAAGGAATAATAACTTACAGCGAATAAGAGTTATTTTATATTGAATTGTGCAATATTACGAAATAATGATTATTGACAATAAGGAGTGATTTTATAAAGGACAAGAGTTAAATAATGCAGTGGTGTTAGGAACAATAATTAGGATAACAAAACACACGGTAGTTAACACGCAGCAATAAACCCACTTGCGGTATTACAATAACAAATATGCGAGTCCGATTTGGTGATATTGAAAGAACACTTCAGATAGCCAATGTGGTTAGGTTGCGAATTTGTCCGAGTTTATATGCTATGTAATAAATAACCTAGCACGACGCAGTAAACACTGTAGGCAAGCGAGTTGGGCCTATGCAAAAGGTTTACAGACCTAGGTTTGGGGATGGTTATAGGCTATGAGACGCGAGAATATATGAGCAAAATAAATGTTGAAAATTTGAAGACGGACCGAGTTTATGGAAGTGAAAGTGATTACGACACGGCGGATGAAATGGTTACAGGATTGCGAGGGTGATGAAATCCTTGTTGAACGGAAATGAAGATTCGAAGGTCGAATGGATAGATGCTGAATGGCAGAAGGAGCAGAGTTTCAGTGACGAAAGTCGAAGAGCGAGTGGACTGAAGAATGATGAATAAGGGCAATTTGAAGTGGATTCACGCTTTTATAGCCGTGCTCTGGTGATGGTAGAGTTTTATCACGGTTTCTGGAATCATCTAAAAGTCGGTATTTTCCATGCGGGCTTCTGCCCACGTGTCCGGATTTCACCACCTTGTTTATTTCTTCAAGCCGTAAAAAAGGAGGCGAGGAAAGGCATTTTTGGTATATCGCCATACACACACACACACACACACACACACAGTATATATATATGGGATTGAACTCAGAATGGTCCCCTGAAGTTTTTTCATGATACACACAGACTCTGCATGAAACAAGGAACTCTTCTGGGAAATTAAATCCACTATAGCCCGAACAAGTAATGGTAAATGACAAACATTATAGTGAAAAAAAAAACTATAGTGTTTGTCATTTACCATTACTTATTCGGACGATAGTGAATTTAATTTTCCAAAAAGAGTTCCTTGTTCCATGCGCGGTCTTTGTGTATCATATATATATATATATATATATATATATATATTATATATATATATATATATATTATATATATATATATATATATAAAATATTGTTTGAGTATATATAAAGTTTGAAGCAAAAAAAAATTCTTTCAATGCTATATCTTCCCTGATACGTTTTGTGACAAAAATGATTTAAAATAAAATAGATTCTCAAGTATACACTTAAAAACGATTTAGTTTTTATTTTATTATACTGCGACTGATATAATTTCTTTCACACCTGATAATATACATTCCTTCCTATTATTTACTACGTAATATATATTTAAATGAAACGTTTGTCGAGCCATTTTTGCCTGCCTCCAAAATATGAGAAAAATGATGAAGTCCATCCGAGCGAGAATGCTATTCATCACCTTTTTCTGACGTCAATTGTATACAGATTTATTCCCAGAGAAAATTGTTATTCAACCTATAGGAAATGTATATATATGAATATATAATTTTATGTTTTAACGTATATATTAATAGTTTAAGTCGTATACGTAGAACAGGAGCTATACTTTTTACAAAGGACGGCTCCGCCCATATACTTATTCAAGGTGCGAGCAGCTCACAGTATCATTGCTAAGTGCACATGCCTTTACACCATTTTTTTTTATAGCTTCTGGCACTATATTTAGTCATGTTGCAAGTCATTGCAGGGCAAGGGATCAAAATGGTTATGTGTCCATTTATGCGTTCAAAATTAGGGTACATTATTCAAATTCAGATAGTTCAGTTTTATGCTTGATAAAGTTTTATACTTGATAATTATACCTCTTAGTTTGGGGGACACTTCATCTCTAAAACTATTACGAAATGAAAAGATGGTATTATATGAATGCCAATTTAAATGGTTTTCATTTTCATTTTCGTCAACAGAATATTCTATTGATAATTTTAGAGTGAGTTAGATTAAGTTAGGTTAAGGGATCTTTTCGATTTGGCGGATTGTTACAGATTTTTACGAAACTTAGCAAATCAATTATTATTTACAAATTTTATCCTAAGGAAATGTCTAATTTCAAACGTAACTTAACTAAACCTAACCTAACTTACATTTCCTTAGGATAAAATTTGCAAATAAGTGATTTGCTAAGTTTCATAAAAATCTGTAGCAGTCCGCCAAACCGAAAAGACAGGTTAAGTTATTAGAGTGTGAATGAAATTTCCCGCTCACGATATGTGTAACTGCCTCCATGTTCAGTAGGCGCGGGAGAATGTTGGTCATATCTTCAACGGACGAGAAATTCTATCGACAAATTATCCGTGGGTTACGGATGAATCTAGTTAGGTTAGTCGTAAACCAATTTATCTTGGATTTAGTTAGATTATGTTAGGTTAGATTAAGTTTCATATATTTATTTTTAATCCTGGAATGCGTAGCGGGGTCCAATTGGACGTTTACTCGAATGAAATGGCTAATTCGCGACTCGGGAGATTGATTGATCAAAAAGTGAATAAGATTTACTTAAAACGTAAGTATTGTAAGATGAAATAGTTCTTTCTCATTTAGAAAATGCAACTCGTCGGCCTCAGGGAAACTCAACTCGGGAACAAACAGTAACGTAAAGAATAATTTAAAAGTGGTGTTTCTTAATGCGAGGAGCGTAAGGAATAAGTTTAACGAATGTAAAGTTTTAGTTCACGTTGAAAATTACATTATGGCAATAACTGAATCATGGATTAAAAGTGCGGATAGGGACTTTATAGGTGAACTGAATACCATATCAAAGGTTATAAACTTTTTAACAAGGATAGAATTGGTAAAATGGGAGGGTGAGGGTGTACTCTTATATCGTAAGGAAAATCTTCGTCTAGCTCAAAAAACGGCTAATGCCAGTGACCATTTAGATATAATTATTTAAGAAATTAGCACTAAGAAATTAGACTTTAATTTTTTGGATTGTAAACAGGCCTCTTTCGCAAGGAGTAGAATTAGACGTTGAAATTTATAACATTTTAAGTAGCATATTTACGCATAGGAATCGATTATTGTTGGGGACTTTAACTGCCCAAACATTAATTTCATTACCTTAAACGGCGATGCTAGGAGGGTGCTACTGTAGTATGCGGTCTACCTACGATTCGGCGGTCTACCTTTTAATTATAGCTTCTTATCTTCTTATTATTAGGTTAATTGTACGCCCTTGACGATTGGTTAGGTTAAGTCGTGATAGTTTCGTTAAAACTAACGAAAATATCACGACTTAACCCAACCAATCATCAAGGGCGTACTGCAGTATGCGGTCTACCGTTAAGTATGCGGTAGTAGTATGTTTAACTTCTTTAATAATTCCTTAATTGTGTAAATTAAATTATAATTCCTTTCAATTCATTTTCAATTCCTTTTAAATATTTTGAACAGTAGACCGCATACTACAGTAGAAACTTAACGGTAGACCGCATACTACAGTAGAAACTTAACGGTAGACCGCATACTACAGTAGAAACTTAACGGTAGACCGCGTACTACAGTAGCACCGCTAGGAGTTTATGTTTAATAGATTTTCTACAAGAAATATAGGAAAAGCAATCGCAAGCAGAAATATAACCTATAAGAGATATAAAAAAGACCGTGCGCAGCAGCTTTTTCAAACTTACTGTATATCAGTTTACGTAGAAAATGGTAAGCGTTTAATTAGATCTGCTAAATGCGATTTTGAAATTCAAGTAGTTCGTGAATGTAAAGAAAACCCTAAGAAATTTTATGATTACGTTAGAAATAGATATCTACTGAGGGACAATATTGGGCCACTGGTAGACTCGGGTGGTAATTTAACAAATAACTATGGGGAGATTGCGATAATTTTAAATAATTTTTTACATCAGTTTTTACAGTTGGGATACTACTTTTATTCCAGAGGATAGTAATATGCTTAGTGACACGTAAATGGGACTTTTTCATTGTTTACTGACATAAGTGTTTACACTGAATAGATTCCTCGCTATATAGACAAATTAAAAATTAACAAATCGCCAAGTCCAGACTACTTTTACCTAAAGTACCAAAAAGAGTTAAGGAATGAAATACTTGATCCTTTAGTAAAAATTTTGGAGCTATTGAAGAATAGGGACCCCAGCCTTCTTTAGTTAGCTTTATAAGGCTAACTAACGAAAATATCATGACCTAACCTAACCAATCGTCAAGGGCGTACAGTTAACCTAACGATTGGTTAGGTTAGGTCGTGATATTTTCGTTAGTTAGCCTTATAAGCCTAACTAAAGAAGGCTGGGGTCCCTATTCTTCAATAGCTCCAAAAATTTTAATAAATCTTTATCGCAGAGGGTCCCTCCGGATTTTAAATTGGCTAATGTAACTCGGACCTTTAGAAAAAAGGATAAACAACAGGCGAGAAACTATAGGCCTATTGGTCTAACTTCTCTAATTGGAAAACTTTTAGAAACAAGTATTAGAGATCGTATAGTCGAACATCTTGAAAGCAATAATCTTATAAAACAAAGCCAGCATTTAGAAATAAATCTTGTTCAACAAATTTCCTGGAATTTTTTCATGAAGCATCGGTATTTATGATTGTATTTCCGGTGTAGAACGATAGATATAATATATTTAGATTTTCAAAAGGAGTTTGACAAAGTTCCGCATAAACTATTGTTAGAAAAACTTAAAGCTCACGGAATAAAGGGTCAAGTTCTGAACTGGATTGATATTTGGTTAACTGGTAGAAAACAAAGGGTAGTAATTAATGGAGAATATTCAGAATAGCCAGGGTGGGCTAATTAAATGTAACTAGCAATGTTCCGCAAGATTCCGTTTTGGGACCAGTCCTTTTCATAACATACGTTAACAATCTTTGATGTCAATTTAGTGAGTAAAATTTCTAAATTTGCCCACAATACTGAAATTGTTGGTAAAGCAATTAGTTTACTAGATAAAGAGAATCTGAGCGTGATCTGGTACTTGTAGGTTATCTCCCCCCCACCAATTTTGACGGAATATTTTCGTTAAAACTAACGAAAATATCACGACTTAACCTAACCAATTATCAAGGGCGTACAGTTGATCTATTATTAATTATAACATTGTTTGTTTCTGGAATAGTATTTACTATTTACTGATAGATCAACTGTACGCCCTTGATAATTGGTTAGGTTAAGTCGTGATATTTTCGTTAGTTTTAACGAAAATATTCTGTCAAAATTGGTGGAGGGGGAGATAACCTACAAGTACCCGTGATCTTAATAATTTAGTAGAGCGGTCTAATAAGTGGCAAATGAAATTTAACGTAGATAAATGTAAAGTCATGTATATGGGTTACCACAACAGTAAATTTAACTACACTCTGGGAAATACTGTAGTGTTTTAAATGAAGCCTCTGACGAAAAAGACTTGGATGTCATTGTTACTAAGGATTCAACCCTTTAAGGCCTGAATTTTTTGTAGGGTTAAGTTATGAATGCTTGTATTTGAAACGTTAGCAATTTGTACCTTCAGTCCTTAAAGGGTTAAAGTTCTCAAAACAATGTTCAGTGGCGAACAGTAAAGCTAATAAAGTGTTGGGTTTTATTTCTCTTAATTTTTAATATAAATCTAAAGATATTGTTTTGCCATTATATAAGTCGCTTGTGAGACCTCATTTAGAATGTGCTGTGCAGTTTTGGTCGCCCTATATGAAGAAGCGGGTCCAGACAAAAGCCTTCTAGGAAAAAAGCCTCCTAGGAAAAAAGCCCCCTAGGACAAAAGCCCCCTGGACAAATTGCTGGGTAGGGCAAGTCAGGTGTCACATCTAATCTGAAGCATCAGTTCCACTTCAGCCACCGTGGTGTTAAGGTTATGGGCTGCTAGTTTGAGTCTACACGTCTGTCAGTTAACCACACACACACACACACATATATATATATATATATATATATATATATATATATATATATATATATATATATATATATGCATATTCATAACTAACTATGGGTCTTTTCCGTTTGGGGGCGAGCAGCGAATTTTAATGAAAATCGGTATGCAAATGTGGTTTTGGTCACTGATTTAAAAAATAACTTTCTTTTTTTTGGAGAAATGAAAAACAAACATGTTAGAGCACTTTAAATAATTAATATGTGTTTTAACTAGTTTAAACTAGTTACAGAGGATTGTATTAAATTTAGCCAGAGTCACAAATTGCTACTGTTTATGAAAAAGTACTCTAAGTGTGGGAAAGTGTGTTCCTTTGATAAAAATACCCAGTTCTTTCGTTGCCAAAAGCGTCGGTCAAACGGTAAAACGTGCAACTTTACGAAGAATACGTCTTTTGAAGGATCCAGGCAGATCTGTAAAAGTAGCAGAAAAAATCAAGAATTAATGCCCAGTTAGATCAATTGAATGCCCGGTTAGGTCAATTGAATGCCAGGTTAGGTCAATTGAATGCCCGGTTAGGTCAACTGTACGCCCTTGACGATTGGTTAGGTTAAGTTATGATATTTTCGTTAAAAACACATTAATTATTTAAAGTGCTCTAACATGTTTGTTTTTCATTTCTCCAAAAACAGAAAGTTATTTTTTAAATCAGTGACCAAAACTACATTAGTATACCGATTTTCATTAAAATTCGCTGCTAGCCCCCAAACGGAAAAAATCCTAAAGAAGGACTGTTCGGAGGCCAATGTCTTCGGGGGCTTTTGGCCTCGGGGGATTTTTTGTCCTCGGGGGGGCTTTTGTCCTAGGGGGCTTTTGTCCTAGAGGGCTTTTGTCCTAGGGGGCTTTTGTCCTAGAGGGCTTTTGTCCTACACTCATGAAGAAGAATATCGAAATAGTAGAAAGGATTGTGTTATGTAACAGAGCTTATTTCAACCTTACGTGATAAATTGCGAGGGGTTTCACCTACAAGATAGTCGAGAGGTGGAATAGCCTACTCGCGGCGGTTGTGGCAAACACTGCAGTTAATATGTTTAAGAACTGGTTGGATGGGTATTTTAGTAGCATCAGTTTGTATTAAGGGGCAGGTAAATTGGGGGTGTGATTTTCAGTTAGTATAGGGGGTGGCCGAATTTCCCTTTGTTTTAAATGTAGTAGGAGGTGATGATCGGGTCTGGCTACAGAGCACTGGGAGGTCTCAAATGATACCGATACCCCATTGCTAGAGACGAGAAGCTTGATGGGAATTCTCGGCAGTCAAAACCTCCGAATAGCTAATTAAGTATAAAGGCTACTCTTTAAGTACATAGTGTTTATTTATTGAGATAGAAGCAGTGATTTCCCTTAAAAGATGTAAATATAGTAGGAGGTGCTGGCAGGGCCGGATTTTCCAATAGGCAACATAGGCCATTGGCCTAGGGCCCACCAGTAACTGGGGACCCACTGGGGACCTCCTACAATCCCTTGACACAAACAGTATCATTGACAAATTTGCCATAGAAAAAAGCAGGAAAAAGTCATTTTGAACTTCACATAGTTGTGCTTGCAAAATTTATTATGCTTCAGTTTCATTGTATTTTTCCATTATTCCTATGTGTAAGATGTACATGATATGGAACTTGATTTACTTTGATGTACTTGATATGGAACTAATTTGATTAAAAATTATTAATGTGTAATGTATTACATTATGTTGTAATTCTTATTGCAAAATTTATTATGCTTCAATTTGACTGTATTTTTTTCCATTATTCCTTTGTGTAAGAATAAGTTGTACATGATATAAAACTAATTTGAATAAAATTATTGATGTGTTACATTATGTTGTAATTCTTTTTTTTTTTACATTACAATATTAGGATATATATATATATATATATTATTTTTTTTGGGGGGGGCACTGATAAGGTTTGGCCTAGGGCCCACAAGCAAGTAAATCCGGCCCTGGGTGCTGATCTGGTCTGGTTACAGAGCACTGGGTGTTGTCATTGTGAGAACGCTTGGAAGTCAAAACCTCCGAATAAGCCTACAAAGGGGGGTTTATAAGGGGAGTTGGTTGAGGTGGAGTTGGGATGGTGATGTTCCCTTTTGATCATAAATGTAGTAGGAGGCGCTGGTTGGGTCTGGTATCAGAGCTTTGGGAGTTCTCAAATGAGAGACTCTTTTATTTTTTATTTTTATTTATGTGTTTCTAATAGATGGAAAGTCTCGGGAGTGAAAACCTCTAGATAGCTAATTAATCTTTTTTGGGAAGCCTCTCCTCTCTCCAATTCTTTCTTTTGCTTATTCCATTTTTTTATCAAAAGGGTGCTGCTTGAGAGAGGACTATTCAAGATAGAGTAGAAATAGTATTGTTCCCTTTGTAATAACTGTAGGAGGAGGGGCTGGTCGGGTCTGGTTTCAGAGCACTGGAAGTTCTCAGACGATATTCCATTGGTAGAGAAGGGAAGCTTGGTGGGAACTCTCGGGAGCCAAAACCTCCGAATGGATGTTTCCAATTTTAGGGACACTTGGGTTTATAGTGTAAGAATGTTAGTACTTTTTAGCTAAATAGCAGAATATCTAATTTAGCAAGCTAGAGAAAGTTTTATAGCTTTATAGAGAAGTAGTGATATTCCCTTTTGCAATAAATGTAGTAGGAGGTGCTGGCCTGGTCTGGTTTCAGAGCATTGGAAGTTCTCAGATGATGGGAAGCTTGATGAGATCTTTTGGAAATCAAAACCTCCGAATAGTCTTACTCATTTCCAGGGAAGCCACTTAGTTATAGTGGAACTTTAGTTTTAAATATTGTACATCAAATTTCGCAAGATAAATAACAGTTATGCATATTATGCATTATTATCCCCCATTATGTATAGGGAATTCATAAATTGTAGGTCTGGTCAGTTGGAGGTACCCTCTGGATCAGTGCTCCTTTGTTTGTCTAAATATTTCCTCGTACACTTAGTCCTCCCCCCCACTTTAGAGAGACGTCTCTGGTTGCATTGTGCCCCACATTGCATGATCAACCATCGAGCAACTCATCTTTTGATCACTTGTCTTACAAACACCTCTGAGTGGGAGACTCTTGAATTCGCCGTAGCAACAACGGGTGATCACCCACGAAATACTTTCATTCTCCATAAGGGGATAGCCGGGGTACACGGGGATAGATACAGGTACAGGGACCCTCCATCGATATTCCTCGCAGGATATAAATTTTTTCTACTCTCGTGGTGGCACAACACCGCGAAGTATGAACAACTCAATATATCATTTGCCGCATAAACACCTTTCACGGCGGAAGACCCAAGTTGAAACTCGTGACATCCAAAGAGTTGGCAGACCCATACACATAACAGACATCTAATTACAGAAAACACGCTAAGACACTCGCCTGCCTTATTAATGAACTAGATAAGTGTTTTATAGAAATGCATATTATCTTTATCTAGGTAATTCCTATGCGAAGGACGCAATATATGATAAATCTTCGGTGCTGTGGCTTTGGCAGGATACGGAGAAATGATGCAGCGACGAAATGATGACTTTTTATACATAATAAATAAATAAAAAATTTCTTTAAAAAATACATGGTGTAGATTAGATTAGTAGTTTAGTATTCATGTTATCCTGTATTTTCCGCTGTCGTCTGATGCGTAACTGAGTACGTGAGATAACTGTATGTACACATGGTGTGAATGAACTCTGAAGCAATGCTTTTTATTATACTTTTTTCTACTTTCCTATAAATCTTCTTTCACCACTATTTCCTGTCAGTAGTGGCTGGCGGAGGAGGAAGAGAGCCTTATCCGTTCTTTACTATTACTACTATTTTTGTGTGAAAGCTTTACACGTCCATAAGTGTAAGCATGGTATAAGTTTTCAGTATTCTTTTTTACATTGCTAATTCTAACTTTTCTACTTCCTTCTTGGGCTAGCCTAGAGTGGATCTTAGGATCGTTGTTAGCCTCTCTCTCTCTCTCTCTCTCTCTCTCTCTCTCTCTCTCTCTCTCTCTCAGGTTTAGCTTCACTTATATATTCTAAATGAAACCTTATTTTTCGATATATATAAAGACATATAATAAGATTTTATGGGACATAAATAAACAGCTTTAATCTGCTATTCGATTTTGGCTCCCCGTATCCTAAACCGCCCTTATTATACCATTAGTACCATACGACTTTCCGTCCATGAATACCCTATAATAACGGATACGTACACGCAGGCCCTTTCGCGTACACTCTCTTTATCAGTATACAGTCATGAGCCGCAGTTCTCATTTGCGCTAATGGCTTATTTGCATACACAAAATGACACTTTGCTAAATTGTTTTATAGCGCTAAATAAAGGCCCAATATAATGTCGGTTCTTTAATTAAATTTAAGAGAACTAAACCCAAGGGACGTTCAATACCCCCTTCGGTTACCCCGTTTCAGTGGGGTCAGGTTGGGGGTTAGTACGTGATGTTGGAAAAGTGGATGGAAGCTCATGGCGAAAGTAGATATTTGGTAAATGAAGAAAAACCTCTTAATACAGAACTTAACTTATTAAATAATTATTTTAGATGGTTTTTAACCAAAAATTTAAACTTGCAAATCGAGTATTATTATTATTTTTATTATTATTAGCCTATAAATGTACACACGCGAATCACTTACAGACGTCACTCGCGTTACTAATGTTACTTTATTTCGAAATCACTGGTTCCCAAAGTGTGTCCGGCGGGCCAAATGTATGTCTCGTCCCTCCCGCAGACCGATAGAACTTATACAAAATCAGTGTGAAATTATTACTTATTTGCAATTAAAAGATTGGTAAAAAATTTTGAAATTTGCAGAAAATGTAAAATCCGCGAATTTGTATAAAGAATGTGAAAATTTTTAGTTTTCTCAAAAAAATAATTTTGACCTTTTGACCGACACATTATGAGAGAGGGGGTATATATGCGAGTATGGCGTGGCAGGCACGAATTTATGGCAACGGAATATACGCGGATTTAACGGTAAAAGGGTTAATTTGAGTTTTCTTTCATTATATGAACTCAAATATAAAATTAAAAAAAATTGTCAGTATGCTGTCCGATACCCAGGGCTACCCCTTTGAAGTGGCCCTTCAAGAGGGAAACTCTTAAAAAAAACCCAGACCTAATGACCATATTTGTATTTAGTTACCCCAATAAATTACCCCCAGAAGAAAATTGAAAAAGTTATATAAACACTTCAATATAACAATACGGGGTGATCCGCAAAAAAGGTAAGTGAAAAATATGCAGAAGCACAATAATCTTGTGTTTTTGTGTATAGTTCCATTTGCCTTTTCTTTTGACCATCCTGTATCATTTTATATACAGTATATATATATATATATATATATATATATATATATATATATATATATATATATATGGGAATGAACTCAGAATGGTCCCCTGAGTTTTTTATGATACACACAGACAGTGCATGGAACAAGGAACTCTTCTGGGATAATTAAATCCACTATAGTCCGAATAAGTAATGGTAAATGACAAATACCATAGTTTTTTTTTTTCATGATGCTAGCCCGACGTGGGCAACGGGTCACTCGCAAAGAGGTCCCATAAATATAGCTTCCCTCACCAGCGATCTGCAAAGCAGACAGGATCCAGCTTTGGGACATGGATCTAGGGTTTAAAGCGAGTCTTTTGCTTATATTGAGGTTCTAAATGTAGCATGGCTAGGTGCTTTAAACCCTAGATCCATGTCCCAAAGCTGGATCCTGTCTGCTTTGCAGATAGCTGGTGAGGGAAGCTATATTTATGGGACCTCTTTGCGAGTGACCCGTTGCCCACGTCGGGCTAGCATCATGAAAAAGAAAAACTATGGTATTTGTCATTTACCATTACTTATTCGGACTATAGTGGATTTAATTATCCCAGAAGAGTTCCTTGTTCCATGCACTGTCTGTGTGTATCATATATATATATATATATAAAAATTTTTTTTTCTAAACCTCTGACACTTTAAAAGGTTTATTTCCTTTTTATTAACCGAAATAAAAGCAAGAAATTTTTATTGTACCTTCTCTACAGATAGGGCAATTAGTCCCCTAGTGCAAAACATGCTCTATGTGATGTTCTCTCAGCTCACGATACTTTCGACGGAAGAGTCGTGTCTAACAGATTTTCTGCGGTTTATGATAAAGGAATATCATGGCCACCAACATCACTAGCTATAAACCACCGTGATTTTTATCTGTAGGGTTATTAAAAAGATAGATTGTTTAAACGGAATCCGCGCACAACAGAAGAACTGAAAGCGTCAGCTGAACAAATTTCTCAGACTTTAACAAATACTCTGTCCAGAGTACTGCAAAATTTTGTTCGAGTGCAGTTAATGAGCTGAGAGGACATCACATAGAGCATGTTTTGCATTAGGAGGCTAATTTCCCATGTGTAGAGAAGGTAGAGTAAGAATTTCTTGTTTTCATTTCAGTTAATAAAAAAATACAAACCTTTTGAAGTGTCACATGTTTGTTTAAAAAAAAATAATTATTTTGCCATGTTGCAATACCGCTTCCCGTCGATCAACGAACTTAAGCGACATTGGGTTTGGAAAGTAGTTGGATGGGAGACCCTTCTCCGTGTCCAGATGATGTAACGACCAGTGGTTCAGATCCCACGTAAAGCTGTAGGTCTCCTCTATCATACGACCTTTGTCGTTGCAAAGGCAGTTAAACAATTCCAAAATCACGCAACATACGTCTAAAAAGGTATAAATAATAAATAATATACAAGATAGCTTTATTATTTTTTGATGATGAAGCGAGCACAGTTATATAGAATGTTTACATACCCATTTAGTATATACATTATATGTATATGTACACACAGATAGAAAACTAGTGAATTATTTGTTTGAGGTATAATTAAAACAAATATAGGAAGGACTTTTGGTTGCAGACAAAATGTCAAGATTTTAACCACATTTCTTTATATACGGTATATGTACAGTATATATATATATATATATATATATATATATATATATATATATATATATATATATATACGTACGACAGGAAAACAAACCTATATCATAAGACCTTTAAATGCTTTCTCAGAAACTTTGCTTCGATCAACTGAAGATCAGGGCCCCTAGCCTTCTTTAGTTAGCCTTATGAGGCTAACTAACGAAAATATCACGACTTAACCTAACCAATCGTCAAGAACGTACAGTTGAACTAACGATTGGTTAGGTTAAGTCGTGATAATTTCGTTAGTTAGCCTTATAATGCTAACTAACGAAGGCTGGGGCCCTGATCTTCAGGTAATGCCTTTGCTTTTCATATTTAAAGGAAAATACTTTATAAAGGAAATATTCTTCTTGTTTATCCCGACATTGTAATGATTATTTTGGAAATTGCGTAATTTGACTCTTATCTGGAAGATGACAATTAAATCTCTCCAAAACTTATACTCTAACACTGAGATGAATTAAAATAAATCTGGTTTTGTTTGTCTATTTACATGGTGGATATACATACTTTGCATGCATCAATTGTATACATTTTACAGTTTTAAATGGAGATTTTATATATATATATATATATACATTCAACTGCAAAGAACACGCAGTATAAATAACGTAAAGAACGACGCTTGTATAGGAGATATTCCGCGCAAGACGAGAGAGAGAAAACGGAATATCTCCTATACAAGCGTCGTTCTTTACGTTATTTATACTGCGTGTTCTTTGCAGTTGAATGTATATAATGTTACGGCATGCGGGAGGTGCCCCCTTGGGGCATTGGTTTCTGCGAGTATGTAGAAGAATTACGGCATTTGGAAGAGTGAAGTCCATGGTGTAATGGTATCGCGTCTGACCGGCAATCGGAAGATCCCGGGTTCGATTCCCAGGTGGTACTTCATTTTTCATTTGTTCCGTTTTCTCTCTCTCGTCTTGCGCGGAATATCTCCTATACAAGCGTCGTTCTTTACGTTATATATATATATATATATATATATATATATATATATTATTCTTTGGACTGATCAATTCTTATGAATTGAAGACGTTTCTTCACTGTACGACCACAATGGAAAACTTTGTTTATGTCAAGATGAAAGTCAGATGAGAGGAATAATTAATTAATTAATAATAATAATAATGATAATAATAATAACAGGTCAAACTTTTATCCATAAGTTAACTTTTATATTGTTTTAAATGAAGGAAACATGTCACTATAAGAGTCAGCTGAATTCAGAAGTCAATAATAATGATAGAACAACGTTTATCACTGCATCAGTATGGTTGAATTTTTAAGTTAAATTTATTATATATACACCGAACTTTAAATGTATTTCTTTATATATATAATATTATATTATATATAGATATGTACAACTTATAATTTGATTGTATACATATACCGTAAAATACTTCTGTATACATTTCACTTTCGTAATTTTTCTTTTTAGTAAATATATACATTAATATATACATACATGGTTCGAATTGCGTTTACATGCAAATTCAGGATTGATTCGTTTATGTTCACACGAACTAAATTTCACAATTTGGCAGAAATGAATATAAAAAATATAAAAACAAAAACAATAAACATTTTTATTAAAATAATCACCCAAATTAACCCGTGGAACAGCCGATTTCTTCACAAAATTAGTCTCCTCCACGCGTGCCATCGTTTTTAAATTGTACTAAAATGTTGCATGGGCATCGGCGCCCTCGCGACGGAGGACTGGATGAGAATGATGTCCAATCGAAATACCCACAAATTAGTATTTCATACTCGAGAGTCATTGAAAAACATTCACAAGAGGTTTTATACAATTGTGAAATTAAAATAATACAGCAAATACAAACTCAATCTAAAAGCATTTGGATCATCTTCAGTGCTTCGATTGTTGGGCCCTTTTATACATTCTAAAAAGAGCCGAATTATTTCAGTTCAAATTTGAATATAGAACTAGTCACCTGTGGGTTCACCTGTGGATTCACCCGTGGGTTCGTTACAACAACTCTTATTGAATCGAGTAAACCCATTTTTTTTTTTTTTTGCCTTGAAAATATAGTTCAGTTTCTTCCATTAAAATTGTAATAAAATTTTAAGTCTTTCAGTAAAAATTTGGGACATTTAGTAAATGTCAAACGTTTTATTGAGGTTTCATAAGCGTTTATGACGTTTACTAAACGTCCCATTTCTTGCCGGATTAATTTAAAAATCTTTTGAGGGTTTTACAATACTTAACTATCAGAATTTTCTTTGAATGAGGGGGGAATTTCTGTACTGTTGTAATGTCGGCCTCCCAAACTGACTGTTATTTTCAAGTTAAAAAGTCGTGAAATTTAATGTGGCCATTTTAGGTTTTGCGCATATGGCGTGCGTAGAAAACGGAAATATTTTCACCAGTCAATGACGTTCAGTAGGTAAAATTGTTAGAATTTGTTAGGTTCATTAAAAATTCACACACAAATTTATTTATATTAAATTTACCTGTGCAAATTGAATATATTAAGTGGGCTTAAATAGGAAATGGCAAAATTTGAAACTAAAGTGCAAGGTCATAAAGGACCAACGCCATCATCTTCATTAAGTTTATTTTATTTTCAGCTGGCTAGCTGATACATTCTGAAAGAAACATTTTGACTGACAAACCAAATTTTCAAATTAATCTCACGCAGACAGGCTTCAAGCCCCACCTGTAGTTGGTAGTCTGGTGTCGGAGGGAATTACTTTCTCCAGCTTGTTATTTAACATCTACAGACATACTTGGCTCATCTGGTATGTTCCTGAGCCAATCATCCAGGTGTTTTCTAGACGTTCATTCTCACTTCTGAAATGTTCCAAAGCTGATTTGGAGTTTCTTGAACATATTTAGAATTTTCACTGCAAAATTATTTTCTTTAAGTGTTACGATTCTTTCGTCTTTCCCTTAGTTTTGGTATGTGGCAAGTTCTTCTATCGCCGTTTTCCATATTACTTTTAAGGGTATTTTGTTTAGTTTGAGATCCGAGTTCTCTCCTTCATTTATTTCCCACGTATCTCCCTTCTGATCTCCAAAGAGTATAGATCTAGCTGCCCGAGCTTTTCTGGCAGTTATGTCATCGTTTGAGTCCATTTATGCTTAATTTTTTTTTTCTAGTTGGCTAATTTTCCCTTTTTGAATGAAGTCCTTAGAACCGAGTAATATTAAAGTTTTGGGTTTTCAGTAAATAAACCATTAACACTTTGCACACAAAACAGACTTCTCGCAACCTTCTATACATAGAAATATTTTCTTCTATTGTCTCAAATCATTCAATGTTTTGAAGACTTTCTTCCATCTAAAGAAGTTACGTATATTAAAAGTAGTTATTACATCATTTGACAAGAAGCTTTGATATCCAAAAGAAGGAAAACTTCCCTTAGAATGCATCTTCAAACGGAAGTTAAGTTCTAAATTTAGGTTTTATTTGGAGTCTCTCTCTCCCTCTTTAGAAAGTCTTGAATATCTGTTCACTTGTTTTCAGGACTGTTTATTGCTGTCTCGCACAGTGAAATTCAAGTCGTCGGTCGTGATTATTCCTAAGTCCTTTCCTTTTTGGCTGTTCCGGATTTTGCTGTACGTCTGGAGTGTTTCATTGTGTAACTTTCTTTTTCCCCTACATAAGATGAAACCTTTCTGCGTTAAATTTCATATTAGTATCTGACCATATCTATCTATCTATATAATTGGTGTCCTTTTAGAGTGGCAATATCGTCTGCTGTCTTAATTTGTCTGTATGCTGATTTTTGTATCATTGGCAAAAGATGCCACAATGCTATTTCCATTTACTCTTGTATCAGTAAACATGATTATAAATAACAGAGCAAGAACTCTTCCTTGAAACAGTGAACTATATACTGTGTATACCACCAACTCCGAGAAAGACATCTCTTGAACCGTAACTGCACTTGTTTACGTCCACTCAAAGTTGCATATCCTCTACTGTTATTTCCATATTTTTGAGTTTATGGACTATTATTCCGTGATAGCATTTTTCAAACATTGGCAAAATTTGTACGTATGACATCATAGGTTTCGTTGTATTCCATGAGCATCAGTGATGATATTATAGTGATAAATCAATTATTGACACGATTTGCCAGCCCCGAATTGATGCCTTTGGATTTGCCTCTTCATAGATTTTCCTCCTCACGACTATCAAATATTTTGGTCAGGCATGATGTCAGAAGAGAGAAGTCTGTAGTTCTTTGCTAGTGAACTATCTCCGCCCTTGAAAACGGAACGATGTTCTCCCTTTTCAATATGTCCAGTACTTCTCCTTCGTCTAGTGATGTTTTCTATAACGAGTATAAAGGTTTCCCTACTTCATCTTTACACGGTTTGATCGCAGGGTGGAGTATATATATAATAATAATAATAATAATAATAATTTAAATAACTACATTTTTTGTCAAAACTAACTTTAAAAAAATCTGAGGTAATACGAATTTTATTCCCCCCCCCCCGAGGTTATACTTCCCTTTTGTAATTAATTTAATTTTCTTCTCGAAACCCAACAAATTTTGACGTCATTAGAGAAATTATTTCATTAGTTATTTAGATTTTGTAGCAAGAATTTTTAGACAAAAAAAAAATTCACCAAAACACAACAATTTCTATGGGAAAATTTAATTTTTATGTCCGGCCAAACTTAAAGGAACAAGAATGATGAGAAATTCCGGTACAGTCCAGTGTAACAGTCACATCGTCGTTTATTTATAAAAATGCGACAAGAAGTTGATCAGAGTCCCTCACTTTTTTATTTATTTATTTTTAAAATCAAATTAGGCCTACATTTTATAGACCGACTTTGAATTAACTTTTCAATTTTTTTAATTAGACACTTTGAAAGCATTAAAAACTGTATTATCCGGCGCTTTCCTAACCGAAAATCTCTAGTAACCGAATTTCCACTAATCTCCATTAACCAATAATCCAATAAATATGAATATTGCGATAAATAACAGCAATGAATCGATATTTCTTCTCTATCTTTCTCGCATGATCGATGGCACGGGAATAAGTGAATACTTAAATAACTATTATTCACGATTGAAAATCATTTACAGCTATACTTGTGTTACACACACGAGATAACGAGTAAAGCAACATCCATGCCTAATCCCAACTGAAACTGGTTGCAATGCGAACTGGACACTAAAAATTAGATATGTAAATATCTTGAGGGGGTGCCCAGACTTTTTGCCCACCCATACAATAATATCGTATTATTGTATTTTTAACTTTATTTTAACGATAACATTACCATTTAATATATAGTTAAGATTCAGGGCGCTAAAATATCTTTTATATTGTATTTATATGAACTGGCAGTGGTGAAAGGAAAATAGAGTAAGGATTTTAGGGGAGATACTTTCGTAACAGAAATTTTTGCCTATCCGGCACTGGTTAGATCCGGTAGGTGCTGGATAATAAAGCTTTTACTACAGTTTGAATTAAATAACCTCTATAATCTTTTGTTTTTTCTAAAAAATTATAAATAAAGCTTGTAGAAACTCTTATTCAGCCCTTTTTAGAATGTAGAGAAGGGAATTACTAATGATAGTAATGAAAATAATAATAATAATGTTTAACCCTTTTATTATATTAAAATAATAATTATATTAACAATATTAATAGTCATTAAGTGTACATACTGTTTGCCCTAATTATTTTCAACTTTATTAAAAGAGCAAAACAGTGTTTCAGTAAAACATCGAAATTGTGCTGAAAACTTTTAAAAATAAAGAAATAAAAAAAATAATAAAGTTCTTACTTTTGATGACGGTAAAGTTAATTTCATTTGAATTTCGTCCTTTTCCGCGTTACCGTCACATAATCGTTTTTGGCACACGTTTGAAACAGGTATTATGATGTTCTTCACATAACCTTCAAAGAGGATTCTAGTTCATTTCATTCACCGATATCTACTCGAATAAGTGACGGACACTTTTCAGACTTTTCACCACCTATTTCAAACCACCTATTGAAAATATGAACTTGAGATGTCCACGAGACTGGAGAACCCCTCAGAGTCCCATTCTGGTCAAGGTTAAGCGATGACGGTGTTCATGCACGAGAACTTATCGCTAGGGCCCCCGGTGGTAAAGAAGGAGTTGTTGTCAGGGGCAGGGGGTGACCGTGTGTCATGGGCACCAGGGGTGTAGCTGAAGGCGGGGGAGTGAGACTTCGCTTTCAGCCTAAGAGAAGCAATGGAGGAAGTCATTGTGCTCATGGAAGTCATAGAAGAGGTCTGGTCGCGGTACATATAAGGGGGTGTTGGGGCTGGATAGGGACATGGAGGTGCGGTGGATCCCAAAGATGAAGGCATGGAAGTGGGCATAATGGAAGAAGCGCCCATGCCTTGCGTAGGTGACTGGAAGCAGTTTATCGGCGACATGGCTGTGGGTTGTTGACCCATCAATGGGTTCATATTAACCCCGTTAAAACCCCATGCCAGGCTCTTTGCTCCCAGCGGCCCAGGGCTCACTTTGGCCCAGTTGTTGTAGGAGGAGTACCCTGAGTAGAGACTATCGTCCCAGGCGAGGCCATTCAGCTGCGCCCCCCAACACCCGCTCTTCAGATCGCCTGGCATGCCGGCAGTCATCACGTGACGCTCTCGCTTCCGCCATTTCGCTCGGCGGTTCTTGAACCAAATCTGAAATTGGAAAACGGTTCAGTGCTCTTATTCCTTCAAAAGGAGTCGAATGTTGATGCACTTCATGAAATCAAGAAGCAATACTGTATTTTCTAAGCGATCGATCCCCACGGTTTACTTAACTTGCGGGAAAAAATGCTTAACCCTCAAACGCTATCATTTTTTCTCAGTCATATATCACAAAATTAAACTGATCGGAATCCTCCCTGACACCACGATAACGGTTGAGGGTTTTCATTAAAAAACGGACAGATCTATCCACACTGGGAAACTTGTCGGATTGGCCTTTAGAATTCTGAACTCAATCCAATTCTCAATATGAGAAAATTAAAAAAAAAAAAAAAAAAAAAAGGGCTTCGTTCATAAAGCAGTTTTTGTTTAAAATTAAAATACTTTAGCTATAAATTAAAAGAATGTGTGTGTGTGTGTAAACCCAGGAATTAATAAGTAGTTTGTGAATAAACAGACAAATTAATGTTTTGTATAGCTATAAATCAAAACGAATGATAATAATAGTAATATACAATATACACTACAGTGGGGGATTATCACTGAGGCTGAAGCTTCAGGCTCCCATGCTTGAGAGGCCCCCCAATCAATTGAGTTTCGATGATACAATTCGAGATTTCGCAAACTTCTTTGATTAAATATGACAAGAGTACACAAACTGACAAATTCCCTGTTTTATTTTATGCTTTATAGGCCCTAAAGTAAAATTTGTTTAATACCGTTTGGTTTTGGCAAACGGCAAAATACACTGCGTTAAGGTTCTTTTAAATTTGTTTCTCATTTAGCCTCAGCACCGTACATATAATTCGTGTAAATGTACTATGTACTGTACATGTATTGTTAATAAAAAGCTATAGAAAAGGGCCCCCATATTCTTCATTGCTCCGGGGCCCCGAGGTGTCTTAAGCCGCCTCTGACAATATATAGTACATAATCTTACAAAAGTAAATATTTTTTTTAGGAATTGAGCAGTGGATACAACCAAACATCAATTGTGGTTTCTTATCAAAGAAGTAAAATCGGCCATTAGTCGTTATTAAGCTCTTGAAATCTCTCTTAGGTGTCTGACTAATAAATTGAAATTCAAAATTTAAATACAGGGTGTTTATAAAGTCCCTATCTATTTCAGCGAAAACGTAGCAAAAAGGGTAAAATTTAATAATATAATAGAAGGCATACATTTAATGAATACTTAAGCATATGATTCTACATGAACACCATCAGTATCTCTACAGAGTTCGAATCTGTCAGCAGCATTGAGGAACACATTTTGGAGCATGACAGGGGTTATTTTTGTAACTGCTGTTACGATACGAACACGTAAATCTTGCAGATCTGTAACCCTCGTTTGATAGACGTTTGATTTGATAAAGCCCCATGCAAAGAAATCCAAGGGCGTTAGGTCAGGAGATCGAGCCGCCCGGCGCCTGTTGCCTCCACGTCCGATCCACCGATTTGAAAATTGTTCATTTAGGTACTCCCGAACAATGTTTGCGTAATGACAAGGTGCCCCATCTTGTTGAAAGACGACGGTGTTTTAAAATGCCATCTGAATGAAGCTGGGACATTTACGTGCTCGTATCATAATAACAGTTACAAAAATAACCCCTGTCATGCTCCAAAATGTGTTCCGCAATGCTGCTGACAGATTCGAACTCTGTTGAGATACTGATGGTGCTCAAGTAGAATCATATGCTTAAGTATTCATTAACTGTATGTCTATTATATTATTAAATTTTACCCGTTTTGCTACGTTTTCACCGAAATAGATAGGGACTTTATAAACACCCTGTATTATGGAAACAATGCCACAATCAAAGTAACTTAAACGAACGACATACACGCTGTGTTCAGCATAAACTACATATAATAACTAAGCAAAATAAAATAGACGCAGGAAAACTATTCAAATGAATCCTGTTTAACTTCTCTTACAGACGATATCAAATGTTCTTATCAAGTGTGAATCTGTGACCTTCAAGATAATTCTTTGGTGAGAAACGAGATAAGGTTAATTCTACATGCTGTTAATTCTTTCACTCACAAAGAAGCCTCACTCGGTTCCCACTATGCGTTCTCTCGTATACAATTGCTTTAGTAGACATTTAAAATGAATAATTATTGAATAGCCGCATGACGTCCGATTTAATCTTGTCAAATTAATGTAAACAACAGTTAAGAAAGATTATCCTAAATTCTTTATGTAGTTAAAATACTGATTTTCATTTCTACGAGTATATGGTGTGAAATATAATCACTTTTAATCCTAGGCACTAATATAATTCATAAATCCGTGTGTGTGTGTGTGTGTGTGTGTGTGTGTGCGTGTGTGCGTGTGTGTGTGTGTGTGTGTGTGTAATTTTAACTTAAAATGAGATCTTTTGACAAACAAGAAAATACTGAGCCAGTGCAATTTCTCCTGTTTATACAAATAAAATAAAAAGCTGCATCTCTAATTTGGTAGCAATGTATGACGTGAAGATGAATCCCAGTGTGAAATCGAAACAAATGTATGTACGATAATAAGTTCTTACCTTTATGCGTGAGTAAATAAAAATTTATATCTATCCATCTATATATATATATATATATACATACAGGGTGTCCGAGAATTATCTGTACAAGTTTTGGCTGTTATTAAAAGTCAACCATGAAGTGTAGAAATTCCAGTGTTGTCCCATTTTACAGAGAATCTCATTAAGTTTTTTCTGATACCAAGTTTTGACAATTTTTTTAGAAATTCCAGTGTGTCCGAAAATTATCTGTACAATTTCATCTTTTAATAAAATTCTTGATAACACACGTAAAATTCTTAAAAAAGATTATTTAGAATCTGTATTTTCAAAAGTTTCTTTTATTAAAGTAACGTTGTTACAAACATTCGATATGTGCACCATCAGTGATTCGCAAAACATCCAATCGATAATCCAAATGTTGCCATGTACGCTGCAGCATATCCACATCAATTCGCTCAATAGCAGCTGTGATTCTTGCTTTTAAATCATCAATGTCTGTCACCCGCGTACAAAAAAGAAAAAACTTGTCAAAACTTGTTATCAGAAAAAACTTAAGAGTTTCTCTGTAAAATGGGACAACACTGGAATTTCTACACTTCATGGTTGACTTTTAATAACAGCCAAAAATTGTACAGATAATTCTCGGACACCGGATATATATATATATATATATATATATATATTACACACAGATATAGAGATAAATAACGTACAAAAATAATGCATAATTTGAACAAGCAAGAGGAATTTCGACAAATTCTTACCCTGACTTGCGCCTCCTTTAAGTTAAGCCACAGAGAGATTTCTTCTCTCGCACTCAAATCCGGGTATCTGTTGAAGAAGAAAGAAGCAAGGTCTACAAAACGGTATTTGAATTCCCACAACAAAAACAAAACGGAAGTAGTTTTGACGCAGATTTTATTTTTACAAATCATCAGGGAATCGAAAGAGAAAAACTGTGACGATATAATGCTTTAATTTCATATAGCAGTTCTTAAATTTTTTTTTTTGTCATACAGGGTAATCGTAAAGTCACGCAACCCTAAAACAATGTATACAATCATCTTTGTGTTAATTTACGATCACCCTGTACATGGAAGACTTTCTGTACAACTGTTTTTTCCTCTTCCCGGAGATCAGCGAAGTTAAGCGACATTGGGTCTGGGTAATAGTTGGATGGGAGACCGTCCTCCACGCCCAGATTATGTAGCGACCCGTGGTTCGGATCCCACGTAAAGCTGTAGGTCCCCTCCGTCATATGACCTTAGATATTGGGGTTGTTTAACCTCCTTCGCAACAAAAAAAACCCAACTGTTTACATTGAGGGTAAACTATCTTGTAGAATATAACATTGAGTTCATTGACGGTTATAGGTTGTATAAAAAGTTAAAAGGCAAAAGGAAAAAATATACAAGGACCGAGATATCAAAGATTTGTTGATCATTAAAGAGGACGCGATTCTACTTGCCTATTCCTGGAGAAAGTGGCTTCGAGTTCTTGCAACTGCTGAGACGTGAAGTGTGTCCTTTGGCGTCTTTGGCGTTTCTTCTTCCCTTTGTCGTCGTCGACGTCGCTCGTACAAGACTGAGAAGGTTTTTCCGTTGGATCTGAAAGAAGACAAAGAAAAAGAATGATTGAAGCCGGCCATTGATTTCGACTTAGTCATTTTATTCGTTGGGAACGCCTCAGTAACATATTTATCAACTTACCCTAAACTCCGTTAATGACGAAAATGTTAATTAAAGTCTCTACAAAATCCTAAAAATTATTATTATTATTACTATTAGTACTGAATTACAGATCCTCGTAAATTAGTAGCTATAGAAAACCGTTAAGACGGGTGATCCAACCAAAACAATAGTTCCATTAAATATTGAAATTAAAATGCTATATTAATATTATGATATACGAGTGTATATATATATTTGAAAATAAATTAATTTAAAAAAGAAAAAATTGAAATTAAAATTCTAAGTTAAAAAATCTGTTGAGAGAGAGAGAGAGAGAGAGAGAGAGAGAGAGAGAGAGTTACAAGGAGTTACAAGGAAAAGAAGTACCTCAAAAGGCCTTGCGGCCCATACCGAGGAGGTACCAATGGCAACGGGAGCCAGGGAAAATTTTGTAAAAGTTTATTTTTCTTTCAACTATCCTAGCAGTAGTAGAAAACTGGATAGTAAAGTAGAAGGCTCTCTCCCCACCCTCCGATCCCTCCCTGCCAGAGGCAGGTACGGAAAAAGGTTGAAGAAAATACCTTGACCCTGGAAAAGTAGCCAAGGAAATTTTACAGGAAAGTGGAGAATATATAAATAGCTCTATATTTAGCTTGCTCACAGAGACACCGAGCAAGCGAACTCCTGCAGAGTTTTCTGAGGTTTTAATCTTAAACTATGAGTGTGTTCAGTACTTTGTCTAGCCTATTTTTAAACAGATTTACACTTTGACTGGAAACAACCTCTGAGGGAAGTTGGTTCCAGATATTAACTATTTTATAGGAAAAGAAATTTCCGCAGACTGAGGTCCTAAATGTCTTTACACACTCAAATAGTGTGCAAGATTTCGTCTAACCTTTTCTTGAACTGATCCACAGAGGAACTGTTCACAACTTCCGAAGATAACCTGTTCCATGTGTCACAGATCTTATACGTAAAGTAATTCCCACACACACTAGTCCTAAACCGTTTCAAATCCAACTTCCAACCATTGTTGCGAGTTGGGTTATCATTTAAACTAAACATACTTCTAAAATCGACATCGTTGAACCCTCGTAAGAGCTTGAAAACCTCGATCAGTTGACCGCGCAGCCTCCGAGTTTCAAGCGAAAACAAGTTCAGGGCGCGTAACCGTCGATTGTAGCCCATATGCCTAACGGAAGGGATTAACTTTGTGGCCCTCGCCTGCACTCGCTCCAGCCTCTCAATATCTTTCCTGAGGGTGGGCGACCAGAACTGCACAGCATACTCCAGGTACGGCCGAACAAGGGAATTGTACAGTGAGAGCACAATCTCCTTGTTCCGAAACTGAAATTGCCTCCTGATATAACCCAATAGTTTCTGGGCTTTCTTTTCCACCTCTACACACTGTTTCGTAAACTTAAGGTCGCTGCTAATTAGCACACCCAAGTCCTTTTCTAAATCAGTCACCTCGATATTACTACCCAACATCGAGTAGTCCGACTTGGGATTGGCGTAGCCAATGTGCATCACTTTGCATTTACCCAAGTTAAACGGCATTTGCCATTTTTCGGACCACTCTCCTATCCTACCTAGGTCCGCACGCAGTTCCTCGATCGCTTCGGGCGTCCCAACATTGGCCCCAAGCTTGGTGTCATCAGCGAATTTGGCGATCCGACTGACGATGCCACCGTCGATATCATTTATGTAAATGGTAAACAACAGTGGCCCCAAAACGGAACCCTGAGGAACCCCACTAGTGACCGAAGCCCAACCCGAACTAGCCCCTTTAAGAGAGAGAGAGAACTAGCCCCTTTAAGAGAGAGAGAGAACTAGCCCCTTTAAGAGAGAGAGAGAGAGAGAGAGAGAGAGAGAGAGAGAGAGAGAGAGAGAGAGAGAGAGAGAGAGAGAGAGATGTAAAGTTTGAACTGCACCAAAAAATACACAACAGTTTTGGAGGAAAAAATCGTATAAAAGAAACCTTAGATTAAAAACGTAAGAATTATAATGGTATGTTTTGAAAACAATCAAGACGGGTGAGCCGACTGATTTTGAGCGGGAGTTTACATCACAATTAAATACTTTCATCAAATGCAGAAATTATAATTGTACAATAATAGTCTTCGTTTATTGAAGAAGCAAAATAAAGTCTACTTTGCCTAACATATACGTATTATAGACGAAGTGGATAGAATCTCATAAGATCACCTGATGCAAGTTGACTTTTGGGAGGGGGATCACTTTATGCAAGTTGAATTTGTGGTGTAGATCTTACGCGGGTGTTACTTAGATTTTCTGATAATTCTAAATTAATAATAAGTTTTTCAGATTACTTTAACCTAACCAATCCAACGTCTAACGACTAGACACTTCTTGCTTCGTTTCGCTCAACAGAAACCATCGTACTCCGAAACTCTAACCCAACCTAATTAACCCAATCTACAGGGTGGGAAAAAGTTTGGGCACCCCCTCAAAAAAAGATGGTTGTACATGAAAGAATTTATTGCATATTCACATTTTTAACATTTAATTTAATTTTTAATTTAACAAAAATTATTAAAATGCGAAAAAAATAGATATGTAAAAATGATATGCGTAAATATTTTGAGGAGGTTCCCAGACTTTTTGCCCACCCTGTATAACAAACTAGTCTAGCCAGGAATTAATAGTGGCCTAATTTAACTCGAGTTGACAATACGCAAGTATAATAAATTTAGACTTTATGCAAGGTCGCTCTAACGCTAGTGAAATTTTTGCGCAAGGTTAGACCTTTTACGCGTACATCTAATGAAAGTTGACTTTATTCAGGTATATTTTGCGAAATTCTATTTATTCTGCTATCCCGAAATATATATACATGCATTATATACTGTACAAGTAAACGAAATTTCGACTTCTATTCATGTAAGTCGACTTTATACACGTATATTTTATGAAATTCGACTTATTCCGCTATCCTAAAAGTTCCTATACTTATATTAAACTGAAAATAATTTAATATCAGTATAACAAAAAGATATAAGTACTCGTAGAAAACATGAAATAAAAAATAAACAGAAAACAGAATAAAAAAAATGAATCCAGAATCCAAAAATGGCCTCGCAGAGACTTAGTCAGTAATTGCGAGAGAAAACGCGTGTCTCTCGAATTTCGTAAAAATTTGAGGACAACACCTACATTAATAATACTTTCATTAAATCTAAACATTAGAATGGTACGTTTTGAAATTTATAAAGGTTTATATATTTTACATCATGTAATGATGTAAAGTATATGTTATCAAAAAAAAGTCCTCAATATCGTGAGATAGAGTTTAATTTTTTGGGGGGGTGGGGTGGGGTGGTGGTGGGGGTGGGGGGTTAAAATAATTTGGTTCGTATGCATACATACGCTGTGGCTTTTTAGCCATTACTGGTCAGATAGCCTTTCAGGCTAGTTGCCCCAGCAATGGTTAAATATTCTCGCAGGCTATTTAGCCAGCAGTCCTGTGCACATATATGTAGATTGTTTTTGTGAGCTTTGTATTGTTTTTAAAAACTTGCTGTAATCTTCATCTACATTTACAGTAGCCCTTCTTCGCATGAAGGACATAAAATATAAAATGGACACTTGGAAATTTCTTAATTTTAAATTTGTTAACAATTCGTTTTAGGGCTTTAAGTGTCGTAATAATGGAATGCCCGGTTAGGTCAACTGTACGCCTTTGACGATTGGTTAGGTTAAGTCGTGATATTAACCAATCGTCAAGGGCGTACAGTTGACCTAACCGGGCATTCAATTATTACGGAACTTCAAAACCTAAAACAAATCGTTAAGAAATTTCCAAGTGTCCATTTTATATTTTATGTCTTTCATGCGAAGAAGGGCTACCATAAATGTAGATAAAGATTATAGCAAATTTTTAAAAACAATACAAGCTCACAAAAACAGTCTATATGTGCGCAGGACTGCTGGCTAAATAGCCACAGCGTTAATATAATTTGTTTAAGAAAGCTTAACTTAATGCATCGAAATTTTATTAAAATTAACACCTACTGTAAGCGAGTGAATAAATAACTTCGAGCCTCAAATGAAGTACGCCAAAAAAAATAAATAAGAAAAAAGTAGAAAAGTAAGTAACTTTGATTAATATCAAACCTTGGAAGTTAAACTTAAAGTGCAAATCTTTTCTCCAAGATAAGCCTTGAGGTTTTAGTTTTCCTTTGCTCAGTCGATGTTTTAATATATAGTTTCGTGGCCTCCAGATTTTTGACAGTCGGAAAAGTTGGAAATCCTGCCCGATCAGGATGAATGTTATGTCCGGGTGAGGCGTATATTTGGTTAGGTGGTCATTCTAGGTTGGTTAGTAATATAGGTGGCTTAGTAATATAGGTTAGGGTACTTGTAGGTTATCTCCCCCCACGCTTGATTTGTCATTGTGGCAAATAGCACGCACGCAGAACAATCAAACGAGCATTTCGTTCTAGAATGTTTGATACACATTGGTTGTTGATTTGTTATACAACCTACATTAACTTTGGATCACTTGAAGATCAGGGTCCCTAGCCTCCTTTAGTTAGCCTTATAACGCTAACAAAAATATCACGACCTAACATAACCAATCGTTAGGTCAACTGTACGCCCTTGACGATTGGTTAGGTTAGGTCGTGATATTTTCGTTAGTTAGCCTTATAAAGCTAACTAAAAAAGGTGCTCTTCCAATATGTGCTCTACTTTAAAATTTACATTCCAATACGTGATCTACCTTAGATTATTCGGATTGGCAGCAGGTACGTTAGTTAGCCTTATAAGGCTAACTAACGAAAATATCACGACTTAACCTAACCAATCGTCAAGGGCATATAGTTGACCTAACGATTGGTTAGGTTAAGTCATGATATTTTCGTTAGTTAGCCTTATAAGGCTAGTTTCACGGTAGAGCACGTATTGGAATATGGTAGATCAGAGTTTCGCGGTAGAGCACATATTGGAAGAGCACCCTAAAAAAGGCTGGGGGCCCTGATCTTCAGGTGATCCTTAACTTTATAATGGCGATCCTTCAGAATCCGACCATAAATTAGTTTAAAAAATAAATCGTATCAATAACTGTTACATGAGCCAAATTATCTATTTAATAGTATCTATTTCAGTAGATATTACCAATCCTTTGCACAATTTAATTATTGCTTTTTCAGCCAGAATTAATTTACTGCGACTTCATGCTATTTGCCACGATGACACATCAAGTGTGGAGGGGGAGATAACCTACAAATACCTAGGTTAGTAATAGGTGCCACGAAACTACATATTTACCAATCGATGTTATGAATTGCAATTTTATATGGATTTAATATAACTTATTCATTTGATTGTAAATTTTTTTTTAATATTTGCTCTCCAATTTGGGCTATACGTCATGGCTACGTCACAACACCGCTTTCCGTTAAATCAACGAAGGTAATCGACGTTGTCTCGGTTGCTCATCAGTTGGATGAGCAACCGTCATCCGCATTCAGATGATATAGAAATCCATAGATGGTTCGGATTCCACGAAAAGCTGTAGGTTTCCTCCGAAGTCGGTTAATCAACCCCCAAACATT
The DNA here is from genome assembly GCA_023014485.1 of Bathynomus jamesi. Classification (NCBI taxonomy): domain Eukaryota; kingdom Metazoa; phylum Arthropoda; class Malacostraca; order Isopoda; family Cirolanidae; genus Bathynomus; species Bathynomus jamesi. The sequence continues at coordinate 85,537 of JAJOZX010003504.1, read as the reverse complement.
ATTAATATTTATTGTTTTAAACACAACAGAAACTTACTACAAAAGTAAGTCATCTTCGAATTTTAGAAGAATTTCCACGGTATCAATGCAACGCATAATTTTTCCGAAAATTCAACTATATAAATTCTTTTACACGAGTGAACTGACTGAATTTGAACTGAACTTTTTATTTTAGTTTTGACTGAATTTTTGGTGCTACTATAGTATGCGGTCTACCTACGATTGGTTAGGTTTAGTTATGATATTTTCGTTAGTTTTAAGGAAAATATCATGACTAAACCTAATCACTCGTCAAGGGCGATTGACATTGGGATGTAAACAAGCAATTAATAAACAAGATAAGAAGCTATAATTAAAAGGTAAACCGCCGAATCGTAAGTACCGCATATTATAGTAGCACCGAATTTTTACCAATTTCAATTTTCCCCGACTATGAAACCGAATTTTAACTTCGACCTTTACTTCCGACTTTGAATTTTGCCTTTCATATACTGTAGAGTTATGGCTTTATTTTCGACCCTAAATTTTGAATGACAGAATTTGATTAATTCTAAATTCTAATTCTCACTTTTATTTTGATGCTCAACCTCAGAGTTTAACCTTATTTAAAGAGAAGTTCAAAACCGAAGTCTAAACAAAATATCAAATGTGAGTATACGAATAAAAGCCATAACCAAACTACAAAAAAATTGTCTACACAGTCCTTATAATAGATTGACCATAAAACCTGAATAGAGAAAAATTACAGCCGTATGCAAAAATTAAGTGCACGCCCAAATGCGAAACATTAAAACTTAATTTTAAAAAGAAAAAAGGGCTATTATGCGACTAAGGGGCGTCGCGGCTTTATAAACATACACTACCCTTTTCGACCTTAGAAATATACAGTATGTAAACATCACACTACAATTAATGGATCTTTTCAGTTTGGCGTACCGCGGATTTTCGAACTGAAAATTTGTATACTAATAAATTTTTATATTCTAATAACGAAAATGACATTATTTTCCTGGAGAAATATGCGCAGCATACGAAAAAAATTGCATTTATACGCGCACTAGTTTGCATGGCGCATGACTTATCTAAATTATGTAGTGTTAAAACTAATTAAAACTAACAAAAATATCACGACTTAACCTAATCAATCGTCAAGGCGTACAGTTGACCTAACCGGGCACTCAATTAACCTAACTAATAGAAGTAGGAGGAGGTTAATTGAATGCCCGGTTAGGTCAACTGTACGCCTTGACGATTTGTTAGGTTAAGTCGTGATATTTTCGTTAGTTTTAATTGTTGTCAAAAATGATGGGTTATAAGTTTATAACCCACAAGATCCCGTACATCAGAAAGTTAACCATAGCGAAAACTTTGTTGATCCAGATTCCGGTGCTCATACTCAAACAATAGAGAGCACCTGGCATACCTTAAAGCAAAAAATAAGCGACATCGCCAAATGATTGATTCATATTTATGCGAGTTCGTATGGAGAAAAAAGGTATGCAAATGAAGATTTATTTATTAAAATATTATTAAATATTGCAAATTTTAATAAATAAAAGGATATTATCTGCGTTTTATTTTGTAAAACTCACTACATAACACTACATAATTTCGATAACGGTAATGCGCCATGCAAACTAGTGCGCATATAAATGCAATTTTTTTTTGTATGTTGCGCATATTTCTGCAGGAAAATAATGTCATTTTCGTTATTAGAATATAAAAATTTATTAGTATACAAATTTTCAGCTCGAAAATCCGCGGTACGCCAAACTGAAAAGATCCCAATTAATTATATACTGGGGAAATATCATTTTATGGTGAAGTTTAAAGAAATTGTTAGAAAAAAATCGAATTTGTGGTACTTTCCTGTTATCTTGGACCCCAGACTTTTTTTCCAGTTGCCAGACTTCAATATTGTCACAAGAATATTTTCATTAAAACTAACGAAAATATCACGACTTAACCTAACCAATTATCAAGGGCGTACAGTTTACCTAACCGGGCATTCAATTAACGTAATTAGTTGGTAGGGTTAGGTTAAGTCGTGATATTTTCGTTAGTTTTAACGAATATATTCTATGTCAAAATTGAAGTCTGGCAACTGGGAAAAAGTCGGGGGTCCGGGATAACAGAAAATTACCAAATTTACCGCTATCGTCGCCATGATCAACATAGCGGACATCAACCAATCACCAAGCGACACACGCTCTCGTGACGTCATTCAGCCAATCAAATTTAAACCTGGCTCTATCCCAGGTTTAAAATCGCGCCATTTCTCAGTCTAAATTCCAACATGGTGTGCGAAACTTGCAATCTTAATTAGATCGAAGTTCATAATTATTTTTTTAAATTATTGTTGTAGTGGGAGCAGGTGATAATGCAGTGCTGTGATCTATCTACTTGTGAGTTGCCCCCGGTCAATTGAACGCCCGGTTAGGTCAATTGAACGCCCTTGACGATTGGTTAGGTTATCATGATATTTTCGTTAGTTTTAACGAAAATATCACTACTTAACCTAACCAATCATCAAGGGCGTACAGTTGACCTAACCGGGCATTCAATTAACCTTAGTTATTTAATTGGTGATAATTGTTTTTTCTGCATTATTTGGTGATAATTCTTGTTTTTTCTGCTACTTTTTCGGGCTTTGTGCAGTGGTACTTGTCTATCCAAAACACTTTAAAACTGGTGTTTTTTCATAATTCCACAACTATTGACAATAATCTACTACACAAAGCGGATCAAATGGAGAATTCGGACCCCAGCCTTCTTTAGTTAGCTTTATAAGGCTAACTAACGAAAATATCATGACCTAACCTAACCAATAGTCAAGGGCGTACAGTTAACCTAACGATTGGTTAGGTTAGGTCGTGATATTTTCGTTAGTTAGCCTTATAAAGCTAACTAAAGAAGGCTGGGGTCCGAATTCTACATTTGATCCCACAAAGCATGAAAAAAAGTGCAGAAACAAAAATCACCACCGAACTCGGCGACGCCCCCGAGCAGCATAATTACCGAAAAAAGTTCCACATCAATAACCCTTCCATTAAATATAAAATTTAGGACGTTATATACTTTACTCTTGCCCAATAATGCTGAGGAAAGAAAAAAATAACCCTCTAAACTCGGGAGATTAAAAAAAAAAAGCCGAAATAACCCCCACCTCTCCCGCGCTATTTTCAATTTTTAAAATAATTTGCGCGGTAACTACGCATTACATAATCCTTCATAAGAAATTGTAAATACTAAAAATGAGGAAATGTTTAATACACATCATTTGTAAAAGTTTACAAGGTCATCGCCATCGTAAAACCTAAATAGTTCGCTCGACATCCGATAATCTCACAAAAACTAAAATGGTATAGACGACATATTTAATATTACTTACGACGACGTTATAAAGTTAAGTTTACGATAACAACACCGACGATAATGATATCGTAAAACCTAACGTATTTTCGCTTCAAATCTTCAGTCAACTCGCAAAAATTAAGACCATTTTGGGAAGTTAAATTTTCGTAAAAATAACCTTCGAATTCAATAACCTTCACGCAAAAATTTTTTAATGCTCAATGAATATGATACATTATGAAGAATTTTGGAGCGAATGTAGTTTACGTCCCCCTGACGCAAAAAGGAACACAAACTAAACTAGGTCAAAGTTGGGGAACGTAAACTACACTAAGATCCTTAGGAGACATTTTTTAAATGAATCCATCAAATAAAACGTTAAAACTAACGAAAATATTACGACTTAACCTAACCAATCGTCAATATATATATACACATACATACATATATATATATATATATATATATATATAATATATTGACGATTGGTTAGGTTAAGTCGTAGTATTTTCGTTACTTTTAACGTTTTATTTGATTAGGTATACGCAGACAAAGTTGGGGGACGCAAACTACACTAGGATAATGTAGGGGAACGTAAACTACATTAGGCACCACAGGGGGACGTAAACTACACTCGCACCAGAATTTTTTATAGTTATTAATTTTAAGACGGAGAAATTACCAAAATATTTATATAAAGACTTACATTCTTCCTTTATCACATTCATCATTACTTCCGACATGATGATACTTGTATAAACACTTCAAAAACCTCGTCAGAATCACTTTTCAATATCAGTCATTTTAGCAATATTAATTATCTTATAATTGAAGAACATTAAAAATATCATTTGTGTGAATAAAAAATGCTCCCCTGAAAGAAAAGAAGCTGAAGGGATTGTTGTTGAGTCCGCTGCCTTCAGTTTAAGAATAAACAATGATCGTTCCAGCGATCAAACGAATTAATTTTATTTTTTTCTCTCTTATATTTTTATTTTTTTTCTGGTAGCCCAAAAGTAGTACCTATGTGAGAAATTTAGGTCGATTTTTTTTTCCCCGTGGAATATTCCCAAGAAGGATTATTTTTGCTACCTTTTCATATCGTATATATAAAAGAATGTTCAAACGGTTAAATGATTCTCGGAATACGGACACCAATATGAGTTTATGGTATGGTCCTAAACTCTCCATCCCTCATTGTGTAGGTCAGTTGCCGGATTCCTTTTGGTAATAGGTCATGGGTAAAGCTACCTGTATGTAATTCGCACTTCACTTCAAATAACTACGCAGCCACCTCCTTTAGCGTAAAGACATTTTTATTAGGTCGAGGTCAGAGAGTAGGACCCGCGGATCGAGGGGTACTTCAATTTTATATCCATATTCGTAATGGAAGTTAACCTCGAGTATTAGTTTCTGCAAAATATACTGTAGATACTGTATGTTAACCTTGAATTTAAAGCATGTTTTCACGATTCAAGAAAATGATCTTGAGAAAAGGTAATATAAACAGTATGAAAGGGAATAAATAGTTGGTTGTTCCTCATGACCATATTGTATATGGACAAATACGAAGTCATATTTTTAAATGTATAAGAAACTGGCAAGTGTGTTTCAAATTTATTTAAATTGTTTTATGACTTGGTCATTAATTTAATGGTTCCGAAGTCTATTAATCATGATTTTATCTTAGAAGGCATATACACAAGCGTTTACTGGACTCTACTAAAACACACACACATACACACACACACCCACCCACCCACCGTATATATATATATAATATATTTGGATATACAGAGGCACGTTTATACTTAATGTGCATGACTGAAAATATACTATTTAAAAGAGTCATAAATATATGGCAACCTGTACGAAGATTTTATCGAAAGAGTATAAAATTTTACGAAGACTAAGGAAGAATGTTGGTCGTGAAGGTGCGCCGAGATGAACAATGATTTCATATTGTGGTTGAGCTCATTACAATAAACTATTTATTATTCTTAAACATATTTAAGACCATCAGGCGTTTATCCACACAATGGAAAATAAACATTGAAGCCGGAAAACCAATGAGGAATGAAAGCAATAAAAGGAATTCCTCATTTCAAATTTATATAAGTAAGGTTAAACGTATATACAGGGTGTCCCATAAGTCCAGTCTCATAGAAAAATGTATTTTAAATTAAATTTACAAAAGTAATACATTAGAACTAAAACGAGTGTTCAAATTGATGTCTTGTTTTGGGACCTTTTTTTTTTTGTTGCAGGTAGAGTAACACGCAATGGTAATATAGAAGTGAGTTACACTCCTGAAGAAAAGGCGGGGGCCACTACACTTTTGTAATTTTATATATATATATATATATATATATATATATATATATATATTAAAATTGATGGTGTTTGAGGTTGAGAACCATAACCTTGAATAAAGTCTCTTCAGAGTGTTTATCTTATTTGTTTATTTATTTATTTATTTATTTATTCTTATATACACATTGAAGAAAATCTAATACTTTCTTTTAGGTTAGATCTTTAATGTGTTTTTCTTATTGTTTGTTGGGAGTGTTTGCGGGTTTTCTTTCTCTAGTTAAAAATAATTAAAAGTAATTCATCATAAAATAGTGGGTCAAACCAACGAAGTTGTTTTCCTATATTTGGCATCCTTATATTTTTTATATTTTGTGAGAAATATGTTTGAAATATTTATGCATGCTTAGTGTTAGTAAATAAAAATAATTAATAACTTAAAACTATGAAGCTGCTAAATAGAACTATTGAAAGAGTACTATGAAGTTTGGCCTAGTTTTAGGCCTATGATAGGCATACCAGTAAGCTTAGCTGAGATAATGGACAAACATGGTATATAAGTCTATCATCTATGGTTAGTTACGGTTCATCTATAAAAATTTAATAGCATAACCAGAGCCCATTTTAGTGCAATGGTGCAGTGAATGGTGACAAATTTCCATGGTAACTAGGTGACGATGGCGAACTGAGTTAAATCTTTGAAACTGTTACATATTTATTTTCAATGGTCTTTTATGCGGATAGAGCGAGTAGGATTTATTCAATAAGGTATATGTATATACCTTATTGAATAAGTCCTGCCATATATATATATATATATATATATATATATATATATATATATATATATATATATGTAGCCTATATCTAAATGAGAGAACAAGAGGAGGAAGAGAATGTATCATAGATACCAATCGACCAGGGAAGTACTCTGAGGTGGGGGACGTTAGACAAAACAGGGAATGCTGGAACTCCCGTTTCTCTTGTCACTGTCCTCCTTAGCTGATCTTTTTCCGTGTCTCATTTACCCTGTGAGCAGTCCAGCATGCTCTCAAACACACGCTTCTCTCCATATTCTTCACTACACATACATGCATCTTACACACTACATAATTTTTTCAAAATAAAAAAATGGCAACGACTTCAAGAGCCTTGGAGTCCCTGGGGAGGAGACCTTAAATGTTCCCGCTGCCGATACCGGGAACGCAGACCTGGGCAGCGGGGCTGGATCTGCTACTCCCCATTCAAGATGTTCTGGGCCTCTGCCTGATTCACTTTTCATAAATTTCTACAACATTTATGCCCTTTCCTCAAATTTTCAATCTGTTGAACACCACCTCTCCTCCTCTAAACCTCACCTCTTCTTCCTCACTGAAATTTAGGTGTCTGGGACGACTGACAGCAACCCTTTTTGTGTACTCTCTTACTTTCTCTATACTCAATTTTACTACAAAGGTGGATGTTGCGTATATGTACACAATGACCTAACTTGTTCTCGTATTCAGAACTCGAATCCTCCGAATTCTATACCCTCTGGTTACGGCTTACATGCCAATCTCAAACTAAATACATCTGCACTGTCTACCTTTCTCCTTTGACACTTTGGCGCCGCTGATTGGGAGGTCCTTACGCGTACTTTTCTGATTTCTCATAAAATGATTACTGTTTCCGTGGCCGGGCCTTTCCGAGTGTGCTGAGCGCATCACGGAGGTGATTCTCTCGTGCATGGAGCCGTACGTTCTATATTTTATTCCTACTACAAATGATGAAAAAAACTTGTTTAACTTTCCTTGTTCTACTGTAATGCTATCCGCAACAGAGAGGAGGCTTTCAGAAGGTACCTTCGCCATCCAACTCCTGATTCTCCCTTAGCTTATATTTCTGCCCGGAATTGTGCAAAATTTGTTCTTCGGCTCGACAAAAATTTCTTCATCCAACAAAAATGTGAAAATCTATCCAATTCTAATTCTCCTTCTTTTTGACATCTAGCTAAAAACCTCTCCAACAACTTTACTTCCTCTTTCCCATTCCGACGGCTCAGATGCTCTCTTCTCCTGAAAAAGCTGAACTCTTCTCTCAAACTTTTGCCTCCAGTTTAACCCTGGACGATTTCAGTACCGTTCCTCCATTTCCTCCGTCCGACTTAATTATGTCTGAAATTAGAATATCTTCAAAAGATGTTCTTTCTGCCTTATCTCAACTTTAGGAAGGCGTACGGTCCTGATGGTGTTCTTCCTGTTGTTATTAAAAACTGGTACTTTTCCTTCCTGCTGGAAGTTCGCTTTCACTCAACCTGTCTCAAAGAAGGGAGACCACTCTCAACCCTGCAACTATCCCTTAATAGGAAGATTTTTAATCACTTCTCTCTTCACAATCTTCTTTCAGTTCGTCAGTATGAGTTTCGCAAGGGATGGTCTGTCTATCTGCGTATTTCTTGCATATATCTCTAACTCTTGGTCATCTTCCTTTCGGGAATTTGGTGAAACCTTTGCTGTTCCGCTGGACATATCGAAAACTTTTGATAGAGTCTGGCACAAATCCTTAATTTTGAAACTGCCCTCTTTCGGTTTCTATCCTTCTATCTGTGCCTTCATCTCTAATTTTCTTTCTGGCCGATCTATAGCTGCGGTTGTACATGACCACTGTTCTTCTCCTAAAGCTATTAACAGTGGTGTTCCTCAGGGTTCTCTCCTGTCACCCACTCTTTTCCTTTTATTTATCAATGATCTCTTAAGTTGCACTTCCTGTCCTGTCCACTCCTATGCCGATAGTTCCACTCTTCACTTCCCCACCCGCTTCACAAAGCGTCCTTCTCAGCAGTCACTCCATGATTTGTGTAGGACGGCTATGGTACACCTGACCTCTGACCTTTCTGCTATCTCTGAGTGGAGCAGAGAAAACCTAATGGTTTTTAATGCCTCAAAAACTCAGTGCCTTCATCTCTCTATTCGTCATAATCTTTCACACGACTATCCACTTATCTTCAACAACACACAACTCGATCCTTTCTCTTCTCTTAACATTTTGGCGTTTCCTTTTCTCGTGATCTTTCCTAGATAGATCACACATATTCTCTTTTCAAAACAGCTTCTAAAAGGTTAGGTGTGTTGTACCTGCTCCGCAGTTTCTTCAACCTCACTCAGCTGCTGTTTCTGTAGAGAGGTCTTATCCGCCCCTGTATGGAGTACACTTCTCATGTGTGGAGTGCTGAACCCAGTGGTGGATTATCATTGAGGCAATTGAGGCTGAAGCCTCAGGCCCCATGCTTGAGGGGGGCCCACAATTAAAGTGAATCTACTTAAGTGAGGGTGACTGTATTAATTTCAGTGGGGATTACTTCAGTGAAAGATATCTTTGCTAATGTGGAAATAGCTTTTCGAATGTATCTATGATTCATGGTCTCAAACTGTACTGGTGAATGCAGCTTTTCAAAGACGAAGCGGGTAAAGGATGAAGCTAGAGCAAAAATGAAGCACGAACGGCTGAATATGCTCTCACTGATGTACATAGAATGTGACATTTTGCGGGAACTGAGTTTCGATGATATAATTCGATATTTCACAAACTACGAAGGCCACACAATATATTTTGCCCCACCTTTTTTTTTCATTCCACGTTTCCTTGCAAGTTGCAGACATTTTATACACAAGTAGTTACATACCTTTTTTACAAGTTTTTATTTTTCCACATAGTCTCCATCATTTTCTACGGATTTCCTTCAGCTCGAAACAAGGGCCTTTATTCCTTGCTGGTAAAAGTCCGCTGGGTTCCGCTGGAGCCACCTCTTAACCTCCTCAACAACCTCATCGTCACTCTGAAACTTTCTTCTACGAATAGCATCCTTCATTGGCCCAAACAAATGGAAGTCTGAAGGTGCCAGATCCGGGCTGTATGGAGGGTGGGGTAACAGTCAAGCGCATTTTTGTGATGGCCTCTCTTGTTTGCAAACTGTTGTGTGGTCTTGCGTTATCGTGCAAAAGAAGGACGTCTTCCAGTTTTCTCTCCCGTCGAAGTCGCTTTATACGTCTCTAGAGTCTTCGTAGGATAGCAATATATGCCTCTGAGTTGATTGTTTGTCCTTTCTTCATAATGTCCACCAGAATCACCCCTTTCACGTCCCAGAAGATGGTGGCCATAACCTTTCCTGCAGAGGGAGCCATTTTGAACTTTTTCTTGCGTGGGGAGTCTGCTTGATGCCACTCCATGGATTGACGTTTTGTTTCAGGTTCAAAGTGGTGTACCAAAGTCTCATCCCCAGTCAGAATTTGTAAAGGAAGTCGTCCCCTTCTGTCTCGTATCGAACCAACAACTCGGAAGCAATTTCTTTTGTTTGGGCTTTGTGATCTTCAGTCAGTTCGCGAGGAACAAACCGTGAACACACTTTTGAGTATCCCAGTTGCTGAATTATCGTATTCACACTTCCTTCACTAATTCCTAGCTCCAATGATAGCTCCTTGTATGTGACGTGCCGATTTGATCGAATAATGCTGTTAGCACGTTGCACAGTGTGAGATGTCACAGCCGATGCCGGGCGACCGCTGCGTGGCTCATCATCGAGGCTGGCTCTCTCTCTTTCCGATGATCTCGCACGTTTAGACCAGCGTCGAACTGTGCTTCGATCAACAACAGCATCTCCTTAAACGTTTTGTAGACGTTTGTGAATATTTCCAACTGTTTTCTTCTCTACGGTTAAGAACTCGTAACAGCTCTGTTTACGACGCACATGACTGTCAGACGCCATTTTCGAAACTGCGTTAACCATCGGTTTTATACAAGAGCGTTTAAAAGTGGCTTTATACAAGGAGGGGAGGTTCAAACTGGAAAAATCCGGTTATGTGAAGAGCAGAAAGTTCAAACTTACGGCCCAAAAGACATTTCATCCCCATGGCCTATTATTTAGCTAAGAAAAAAGGGTGGGGCAAAATATATTGAGTGCCCCTAGTAGAAAGCTCGAAAGGCAAACTTCTTTGATTAAATATGACAGAGTACACAAACTGACACATTCCCCGTTTTTATTTTACGTTTTGTAGGCCCTAAAGTAAAGTTTGTTTAATACCGTTTTGTTTTAGCAAACGGCAAAATACACTGTGTTAAAGTTCTTTTACGTTTGTTTCTCAATTAGTCTAAGCACCGTACATGTAATTTGTGTAAATGTACTATGTATTGTACATGTACACATATTGTTAATAAAAATCTAGAGAAAAGGGCCCCCAAAATAAAATTAGCCATAGGCCCCAAGTACAGTTAATCCGCCCCTTGCTGAACCCACACAGCCCTACTTGACCGGGTGGAATCAAAGATTTTTCGTCTCGTCAATTCTCTGCCTCTTACTGACTGTCTTCAGTCTCTCTCTTCGCCGCAATGTTGCCTCACTCTTTCTTTTCTATCGGTATTATGACAGAGACTGCTCTTCTGAACTCTCTAACTGCATGCCTCCTCCTTTAAGGAGAGCACGCAGTATCAGACTTCCTACACTTTCTCATTCCTTTTTTGTCTAACTCTTTAACGCGAGGTTAATCCATATTTTCAATGTTTCATCTACTTAACCGGTCAACTTTGGAACAATGTTCCTCAGTCCATCTTTCCCGCTGTTTATGACCTTCACTCTTTCAAACGCAGTTCCAGGCATCTCGAAAACTTTGGAACTTGATTTTGGCTTGCTTCTTCTTTTTCTATGGAGTGGGCGTTTTTTGCGGGCATTCACCCCTTGACCCCTCTTTCCCGCATACGAAAAAGATAAATACTCCTTAATTTAGTTACTTTTAAAATAATTTTAACACTAGTTACAAGGAATATATATATATATGAGGCATCGCGCGACATTGACGAATGTGACAAAACAAAGTTTTGAGGAAAACGGCTTTAAAGTTTGTGAAAGTTTAAATACTTATAACTTTGTTAAAACGGATGCAATTCGATGTTTTTTAATTTTGTAAGTAATTTTATGAACACTGAATGTGTGAATGATTAAATGATAAAATAGGAACGTTTAAAGTTTTTATAAGGTAAAATAGCAATAAAGGTATATAGATTGGAAGATTATAGCAACAACTTTATAAAGAATGAAAGAATTTTGATTGTTTTTGTTGTATTTTTGCGGTGATATATAACGAATACGCCACCAAAAGAAGACCTGGTACGTGATAGAGGAAAGGGTGCAGTTTACTATGGCATAGAAAACGGAATTTTCACCCGTTGGTTAATTCGTCATTGTGCAGCTCGACATCTCATATATATGGAATATTAATTATATTATGTATGAATCCTCATGACTTTTTCAAGACGAAAAAACACTCCCACCAGCGTCCCCACCTTCTCTTGAATAGAAGGTGGGGACGGTAGCCACTACACTACAACGGGACAGGAGTTAACACAACCTGTCGTACATTTAAACAGCCGAGGAAGTGCGTGACACTTTCGCGTCCAGAGGCGTTTTACGTGTTAACTTTCCAGGATTGGAGTTAACGGCAAGCATTTAATTCAAACTTATCTCGTGCAACGCTGGGGTGCCATAAATGGAATATCATGCGTGAGTCCGCGTGACTTTTTCACGATGAAAAAGACGCTCTCAACAAGGTTCGAACCCAAAACCTATTGAATTGAAGGTAAGGGCGCAAGGTTGTGGAAATCAGATACGGAGCAAACTGCTACTATTTCCACCCTTCTACGTACAGACAGTCAATTAAGAAGAAAAAATGTCTGAATATGGGGTGCCCGTATTTTCACATTAAGAATACTCAAAGAAGAGAAAAAGAAATAACAGCTCAAACCCTACATAAAAGAAGTAACAATAGTGCCACTGAAGCACATTGTCTTTTAGAAGAAATGAAAACGAGAAAAGAACAACTGTCCCTTTTAATGAGAAAAGACCAAACTTCGCAAGGCTCGGGCACAAATATCTGCGAAGTTCGGTGGTGTATGTTATTGCTGAGGTCCCGAGCAATACATACACCACCCACCATTAATTCAACAACCACAGGCTTACAATATGTGACCCTGCACATAACATAGGCTATCAAAATTTCGATACCCTATTACATAAAGTTATCTGTGATATTCTAACTTGGTGTTTTTTCTTAAATTTCAGGGAAATACCGGGTACCTCAGTAAGTGTGTGTGTGTATATATATATATATATATATACACACACACACACAGCGTGGGAGAAAAGTCTTTAAGGATTTTATACATACAACTATTTAGTTAACAACATTATACAGATAAGTGTTCAAATGCTGAAACAAATCAAACAAAAAGTCTATAAGAATTTTATTCATACAAATATTTTGTAAAATTGTAATTTAATCTTAAAAGCGTTCTCCATCCGCTATGATACATTTGTGGATTCTCTGTGAAACTCTTCAGTGTTCTTCTGAACATATCGAGTGGGATCCTTTTCAGTTCTTTATCTATTCTGCTGCCAAGGTCTTGATATTTTCGTTAGTTTAAACGAAAATATCACGACTTAACCTAAACAATCGTCAAGGGCGTACAGTTGACCTAACTGGTTGGTTGAATAATTTGGGATGCCAAAATAGGATATCGCCATAAAATATATATATATATATATTATACTGTGTGTGTGTGTGTGTGGAATAAATACCAATTTACATACGTATATACTGTATGCAGTTATATCGCCTAGGTGGCTACGAATCTACTGGCTCTGAGTTCGAATCTCGGTGCAACCGGTGTACAACTTCTGTTGGGCTAAAGTTATTACACAGCTTTATCTACTGAGGAAGACATTAGAAAATCACCTCGGTTATCTCTTCCCAAGTATTTAACAAACCTGCTGAAAAGCAGGTTATTTTTTACAATTTACATAGACATTTGTAACGCAAAATTCATATTAGGTAAAGTTTTCATAAACACTCGTTATATATATATATATATATATATATATATATATATATATATATTATATATATATTATGATGTATGTCACATCCGCATCTGCATAAAATTCAACATCTGCATCCGCGGGATGCGGATGTGTATTATTTACTAAATTGCTATTTTTGAAACATAATTTGCCCCTCATTCAGTTCAAATACTGAAACTTGCGCAGCCTTCATTAGATATGTAATGTAACTGCCAATGTCTGCTGTGTATTTGCATAATTAATTGTTCATGCTACAATACATAATGTCATAAGCACACTACTTTCCAAAGGGTGGTGGTTGGGGAAAGTGGTTGGTGGGATGCAAGACGAGTTCGGTCCCTGTCCCGCGTCCTGGTAACACACAGTTGTATGGCGAAAACTCGTCCCGAAAGAGAAGAGTGTATGTAAAAAAAATTATAATTACAAAATAATATTATCTAATGTCTAATATCTAATATTATCGAATATCTAATATTTATAACTAATCGAAAGTCAGTTTAAATTCATACTTAATTTATTAATTATCATAGCAAGCTGACAAATTTATGCATGAACATCCGCAGATGTCTGAAATCTGACATCGATACATCGCTAATATATATATATATATATATCCATCCCCCATTATCCGTTTTTTCGCTTATTCGTCGTTAATCAACTAACACCATCACCCCCTTATATCCGTCGATCATTCCCGCTATCCATATTTTTGTCCGTTATATTAACCCCGAGGCAAAGCGACGTGCATTTTATCGTTCTTTGTCTGAGGCAGACTCTAGACTCAAGGAGCACCAATGATATTCAACTAAAAAGCAAACCAAAATAATACCTTTTTTAAAAGTAAAAATTAACTTTAATTTTAAACTACTAATAATGGTTTCTTTTATGATACTTAATTTATGTTATCGACAAATCTTTACGGAACGTTACCTTCTTAATGAGATCCTTGACTTTGAATAGTATTTGTTAACTCCTTGTAATTCGCTTGTCCTTCATAAAGAGCTATTCGAAGACATTTATGAAATTAAATGAAATGAAATTACATAAATACAGCAACTTTTCATGTACATTAAACATTCATTGCTACGTTTGATAAAATAAATTGCTTTTTATGAGGCAGGAGGGGTCAAGGGCTTCACTATAGTGCTCGCGAGCAAAGTTTTAGGTGATGGTGGAGAGGACTTTACACAACTTAAAGAGCACTTTGGTGCTCGCGAGCACGAGGTTAAGAATCCCTGCGGGGCCACCAGCTTGACCTCCGTGTGAAGAGAGACCAACGCACGAAACAACATAAGGTTCATAAGGTAAGGTAGAACATTCGAACTTCAAATCTATCTTCAGTCTGTTGTCTGAACGCCATATCGGGTCGTTGTCTTACGTTGCTGTGGTTATTATTTGGTGAAATAATTGATTAAATTTATTCACAATGGCCTCTAAGCGTTGTAATAGTGACTCTAGTGGTTCTGTGAGTAAAAGGCTCAGGAAACCTGTGACTGGAAGTGAAATTAGACATTATTAAGCGTGCATAACAAGGTGAGTGTGGTGTGGATATCGCCAAACATCTTGTCATTTTTCAACATTAAAGGCACTTTATACTTAAGACCTGGGGACCTGAGAACGTAACCCTCATTTATAACACTGGGTCTATAGCAAATCGTTATTCGTTATCCGTCTCTTCGTTATTCCGTCGCGTTTTCAAGGAACCAAGTAACGACGGATATCGGGGACCGACTGTATATGCATTTTCCTTAGTCACTATTGTTACGAGAGCACTACAATTTATGTATTTATTATTTCCCATATAATACGTAAACATGAATGGGTTGAATTAGTGAAAAACTTATTTTCACCCAATCTCCCACCAATCGGCATCCAAAGTTTCACTAATGAGCTTTCGACATATACTCGTACATACATAGCCACATAAGGACGCTGACGAACTATCCTCCACAACTGTACACTGTTGCATACAGTGTACAGTGTACTTATAAGTTTTTATTTTTACTTTCTGTGTGAGTGCAAAAAAATATTTTTAGAAACACAAATCATTAGTAATCTTGAATCTTTTCTGTCTTTTCTTTTGGGTTAATTGAATGCCCGGTTAGGTCAACTGTGCGGCCTTCACGACTTAGCAGAAATAAAACAGAAAGAAAATTAAAATTTTTTCGAACTTGGGCACTATTGCAGTTGAGTACCCCAACCCAACAAATTCAATTACATTAAAACAAAAAATTTAAAGGACAAATAAAACAAACAATTTATTATATGGGATATAATTTAGAGATATTGTTCCACAAATGAAAAAAACAATCAGGACCAAAGAATTCCTTTCGCCAGATATTTTGGGGTACCCATGCACGGTTAGGTTAATTGAATGCCCGGTTAGGTCAACTGTACGCCCTTGACGATTGGTTAGGTTGTCTTGATATTTTTTTGTTAGTTTTAAAAAAAATATCACGACTTAACCTAACTAATCGTCAAGGGCGTACAGTTGACCTAACCGGACATTCGCTTAACCTAACCGGGTATTCAATTAACCGGGCATTCAATAATTTTCCCGTAGGTTTCGATTAATTTTAAGCAACTTTTATCTAATAATTATATCCTGTTATATGCGCTATAGCGAATTTGGTAGGGAGATAGGTGTCCGCCAAACCGAAAAGATCCGTAATCCTTAATGGTGAAATAGAATATAAGTAAGACCTATAATAAATAAAAGAGCATTTCCCTCAAATATTCTATTCATCAACTAACGCCTGATCGAAAGAATTAATACTAAATTATTCTCGTAAAGACGTAACATCTCAGTTAATGACTTTTATCCTTTTTATCCTTTAATTAAAGTCCTTGAACCAAGAAGGTTCATTGAGACGGGGCAGTAACGTCAACAACGAGGTGGATGTGGGTGGGAAGAGATTGGGGCCCCAGCAAACGGAAGCCACGTCTGGAAATTGGAACAGTCCCTGGCTATTTTTTTTTCCATACTTTCGATAAAAAAGGCAAAGTGAGAAGTTTCAAACTGTTGTAAATCGATCGAAGGATATCATTTTACATATTCTTAGTGACCTCAAAAAGAGGCTTATCTTCTCTCTCTTTTAATCCTTGCATTAAACACTTCTCTTAATATCACACACACACACACACACACACACACACACACACACACATCCAGTGGGAGGAGGATGTGAAGTTGGAATCTTGAGATTAAAAATATTAAATCCCTTCTATTCCTATTAATACTGGGTTTAGCTGTCGTAGCTTATCGTAGCTTATATATTTCGTGGTATGATGGAAGGTCAATTATTTTGTCTGCTTTTCTTAATTCTTTGTAATTATTCAAAATTAATGAGTTAGAAAACAATGAGCGTCGGTGTAGAATTCATTATGCTGGTCAAATGCTGATAAGGAAAGGCGTAAAATGTAATCTGACGCGTTAATTCTTGTTATAATGCGTAATTAATATTACTGTAAATATAAAGGGAATTATCTTCAAATGTCATTATATTCTGTTTATATTTTAATCAATATAATTTTAATAACTGAATTTATTGTTTATAATAATAACATTTATTAACTAAAGTTGTCTTTACATCAAAACTTTTACTTTTCATTATGAATTATTATTTTTACAAAGCGGTTACGTATCTATCTACACGCACTCGACGTCTGTAAATCTAAAATTTTGTATCTCGTGAAATGGGGGCGGTTGTTTGGGTGCATGCACTGGAATTCATAGAGAGGAAGTACGTATATCTTCTATGATAATTAACATTTTCCCCAACATATTTTTCGTGTTTAATCCCTTCCGCTTCCGCAGTTAAAAAAAATTAAATTTACGTGAATGAAAGAAATTTCCGTAAGATTCAGAAATAAAAAAAATTAAGTAATTTTATTTAACGAAGTATTAAAATCACGTAAGAAAGAATCAAATAAAGGCTAAAAGAATTAAGAATATAAAACATTTTAAGGTATTATATCCTATATGAGACTCTCCTAGGCAGAAGTGGCTAAGCGACAAAAGTAAAAAACGCAGTTCGAGGTGTACCAATTTGAAAGTGCCATAAATTTTGAATTTTTGAAGAGCAAAAGTTCAGAAGTTATGGCAACTTTTAAACTGTTGCAACTTTAACTGCGTTTTTTTTTTGGCGTTTTTTACTTTTGTCGCTTAGCCACTTTTTCCTAGAAGGGCCTCATACGACTGCAGTGAAATAAAAAGTAAAAATACTTAAAGCAATCTATGTATGTAATGGGTTCATGTAATGATCTTAAAATAACTACCTTTAAGTAAATGCATATATTTCCGTGGAATGCAATTATAAAAACTATAAGAATGCGTAACACTATATATAACCTGAAATTACCTTTAACTCATTTAAATTAATCTTCAACGGATGGGAGATTAATTGCACGAATGGTGCGAAAAAGAATGTCGAGTAAAAAAAAAAACTATGTATGAAGCAGGTGTATACCATAATTTCAATAGGGTGACTCGATCAGTATACAACAGAGGTGACTTCTGATTTATTCTGATTTGGGTTTTAAGGAATAATTTAATAATAACTTTGGAAGTTGTACAGAGATGTTGTCAGGGTCGGATCAAGCATTCATGTGGCCCTGTGCTGGGAATTTCAATGGGCTCCCATGTTTCAAAGTTTCTAAACCCCATTTCATGAATAAAACTCAGTACAGTAATATATGAAATTTATATTTTCAAATCACGCAATTAATGAACAAATCAAACGGAAAAATCTCAGAGAAATTGCCAGTTTTAGGTTAAAATTTGCCAATTTTCGCCAGTTAATTTATTTCTGGGCTTTTCCCAAAAATTTAACAAAATAATAATTTAATAATAAAATGAACATTAATGAGGGTAATTTATACTATTCAGTAACTGGCGAGTGGTCCTGGGGCCACTCTGAGCCTCGGGGCCCATGGGCTCCAGCCCAGTTTGCCAATGCGTTAATCCAGTACTGGATGTTGTTACTTTCTTGTGGTATGTTGTCTTTTAACTGTTGAATAGTTCGTAGTCTTGTCTGGTAAATAACCGACTTTAAATGTCCCCAGAGGAAGAACTCCAGCGGGGATAAATCTGGACTCCCGGGAAGCCATTCCACTGGACAACGGCGTCCAGTCCATCTTCCATGCAAATTATCATCCAACCATGTTCGAACAGTTCGTGCGTAATGTGGTGGAGCCCCATTTGTTGAAACAAAAAGTTCACTCAGGCTTTCAAAGGCATTTCATCCAAATAAGTTTGTAGGACCTCTTCTGGCACTGCTAAGTACGTGGCACCGTTCACATTTCCTTTAAAATTGTATGGTTCCAAAAGTACGTTGCCATGAATCGCAGCCCACATCATAATTCTTGGATCGATTTGAGCACATGTATCTTCAGTCCAATATGGATTAATTATCATCGCTACAATATCAGAAATTATGGCGATTGACGGTCCCGCTCAGGTGAAAACATGCCTCGTCACTGAATAAGAAATATCGGAGAACAACGTGGGTTGTTCTTCAATCCGTTGTGATACCCACTCACAGAATTCGACCTCGCAATCGGTGTCGTCACCATGCAGTTCCTGAACCATACTAACTTTGTTGGGGGAAACCTTTGTCGTTTCAAGACTCTGTGTACAGACAAGTAACTGGTTCCCACTTTCTGGGCAGTTTTTCGTAACGATCGTTGGATGCTACTTCGATATTTAGCAACAACAACTACGGAACTATCTTCGCTAGTAGAGGAACGAGGACGTCTACTACGAGGTCTGATCGAACTACTACCGCTGATCGAAATACTACCGGTATCATTTAATCGCTTCGGTATCTTTCCAACCATTACATTGGCTTCGTCTGTCAGGGTAAAATCTGTGGAGTTCATTACATGCTTTTCGTTGACAATTTTTTACACTAATTTTGCTTTCTGTTGTAGGGTGTAATCAGCCATATTATTCATCAGTTATAAACCTGAAACAAAACGGGAAAAACATTAATTTCGTATGGCAACGGACTTTTGCTACACCTTTTATATATATATATATATTTGCGTGGGAAAGAAAGGTTTATATCGAGGATCACAAAATTAAGGTAACAAGCCATCATGAACTAGGTGCATAAATTAAGATGCGAGAATATCAAATTTAGGAATTTTTTAAAATTATTGTAGTCACTATATTACATAATATCAGCTTTATTATTATTATTATTATTAATTATTATTATTTATTATTAATAATATATTATTATTATTATTATTAATCGGAATCCAAAATTTGAGAACGGTTTCATTCCAACAAAATATTTCTTCTTAATTCCGATGTTTGGGAATGGAAAAATGGGGTAATTCACACCTTCGAAAAGACAACCTACATAGGAGGGTAAATAGATTAATAGAAAGACAGAGGTAAATAGATAGATAAAGGACAGGTAAACCAGAAGGGTCAACAGCAAGTTCATTTGCCTGTATACTGTAACTTAAATAAAATAAATGCCTCTCTTCTTTCAGATGTTAGATTATATTCAGTGTCAGTACGCGGATGTTTTGGCACACACACACACACACACACACACACACATGTGCGCATCTTCGCATGAGCCAGGCTTTTTTAAATCCATATATCTACAAAACTAATTAACCAAACTTAATTTAACCTAATCTAACCTTTGTGACATGGGACCGAGAAGGACGTGATAAGTGTCTCGGACGCTATCAAGAGTGGTTTCTGTTAAGTCATTAAATAGTGAGGTACTAGCTAATATAGCCTAACCATACCGTAA
This sequence comes from Bathynomus jamesi, assembly GCA_023014485.1. Classification (NCBI taxonomy): domain Eukaryota; kingdom Metazoa; phylum Arthropoda; class Malacostraca; order Isopoda; family Cirolanidae; genus Bathynomus; species Bathynomus jamesi. The sequence continues at coordinate 65,212 of JAJOZX010003504.1, read as the reverse complement.
CTAACCTAACCTAATCAGAATCAACATATCTTTTTTCGAACAATAAAAAGGTTTCTAGAATTTTTTATATAATTTTTGTAATGTTCCGAATTAGCAAATGTGTTACTTCACAAAAGAAAATTAGGTACTTGTGGGTTATCTGTCGCCACTTTTTAATATTTTTTTTATTTATTTATTTTTATATATTAAGAGAAGAGGATTCTTTATACTGTACGGCATTGACGATGTTTGTAATCTATTTAATGAACCCAATTTATTTAATGATCCAGAATAATGTAATAATGGGGCTGTTTAACCTCCTTTGCAGCATCTAAGGTCATATGGTAGAGGGAACCTACAACTTTACGTGGGATCCGAACCACGAGTCGCTACATAATTCGGGCACGGAGGGCTGTGCCCTATCCAACTACTCTCAAGACTAGGGTTGCCGAATTTTGTCTCGCAGAATGCGGGCCAAAAATTTTTCTGAGGTTTTTTTAAGACCAATTTTTGTTCAAATTGAAACTAGATTTCTTCAACGGTTACAATAAACAAAATTAGAAATTTTTTATTGAAACTGCTTAATAATGCTTGATTTCTGGATCAAATGCGGGACTGTCCCGCAGAATGCCGGATGTCTGGCAACCCTACTCGAGACCCACTGTCGCTTAACTTCGCTGAAGGATGGAAAACCCAGATCCAGTCGTGCTAGTTTGGTTAAATAAAAAACTTTTTAATATTTTTTTTATTTATTTATTTTTATATATTAAGAGAAGAGGATTCTTTATACTGTACGGCATTGACGATTGGTTAGGTTAAGTCGTGCTAGTTTGGTTAAATAAAACGGTATTTAACCAAACTAGCACGACTTAACCTAACCAATCGTCAATGCCGTACAGTATAAAGAATCCTCCTCTCTTAATATAAAAATAAATAAATAAAAAAAATATTAAAAAGTGGCGACAGATAACCCACAAGTACCGAAAATTACCCCACTACATCTGTCAATTATCACACACACGATCTCTTTTATGCCAATTTGCCTACGCATCTCTCTCTCTCTCATATATATATATACTACTCTCATGGCGGCACAACACCGCGAAGTATGAACGACCCAATATATCACTTGCTGCATAAACATCCTTCACGGCGGGAGACCCAAGTTGAAACGGCGATATTCAAAGAGTTGGCAGACTGTCCCGCAGAATGCCGGATGTCTGGCAACTCTACTCGAGACCCACTGTCGCTTAACTTCGCTGAAGGATGGAAAACCCAGATCCAGTCGTGCTAGTTTGGTTAAATAAAAAACTTTTTAATATTTTTTTTATTTATTTATTTTTATATATTAAGAGAAGAGGATTCTTTATACTGTACGGCATTGACGATTGGTTAGGTTAAGTCGTGCTAGTTTGGTTAAATAAAACGGTATTTAACCAAACTAGCACGACTTAACCTAACCAATCGTCAATGCCGTACAGTATAAAGAATCCTCCTCTCTTAAATATAAAAATAAATAATAAAAAAAATATTAAAAAGTGGCGACAGATAACCCACAAGTACCGAAAATTACCCCACTACATCTGTCAATTATCACACACACGATCTCTTTTATGCCAATTTGCCTACGCATCTCTCTCTCTCTCTCATATATATATATACTACTCTCATGGCGGCACAACACCGCGAAGTATGAACGACCCAATATATCACTTGCTGCATAAACATCCTTCACGGCGGGAGACCCAAGTTGAAACGGCGATATTCAAAGAGTTGGCAGACACATAACACATGACAGATATCCAATTACAGGAAATACGCTCACACACTTACCTGCCTTATTAATATGTCTAAGAACAGAGTAGAAAAATATTTCGTAGAAACATATTTCATAATGAACCAAAAAAAACTTTTAAAAAATACATGGCATGGATTAGGTGAGATAGTTGCGTTTTTGTCCTCACGATTTCTTTTTTTCTCTTCTTTCTCTTGGGTGGCTGAATGCACGTGACGGGTGAGGGTGTGTTGTGGCAAATCGGATTTCTGTTCTTAATTCCAGTTTCCACCCCTTTCCTGTAGAGGCATTTCATTGCTTTGCCGGCGTGATGGTTTTGCGCGTACGTGGGTGTAGACATGTTTAACCTTTACTTCTCTCTTAATCCTTATGGGGCTAACCTGAAGTGGGTCATGGGGTCTTTGTAGGACCGATACCTCGGTAAATAGAGCTGTAAATATTTTGTATAAAATCAAAACCATATGTGTGAGGTTTTTGTGACGATACAAAGTAGTTGAAGTGCGATCAGCGCAAGTATATTATTGGTTAGTTTATACAGCGATGCAATCTAGTGTACAACCTTTGTGTACATAGCGTAATTGTATCATAGAACTAGCTTATATAGTCTCTTTCCTGTGAAATTTCCTTGGCTACGATTCCAGGGTCAAGGTATTTTTTGAACCCTTTTCCGTACCTACCTCTGGCGGGGAGGGGGCGGAGGGTGAGGAGAGAGCTTTGTGCTTTTCTATCTTTTTCTATTACTGCTAGAATAGGTTATAAATGAACCAGTTTAATAACAGGAACCTCCCCGAGTGGACCGAAAAGTCTTTGAGGCTTCCTCCTCTTGTCCTCGTAACTCCTCCTCCTCCTCCTCCTTCCCCATATAACTCCTTACACACATATATATATATATATATATATATATATATCCTAAACGGCTAGGATAATCTGCACCAAATTTAGTATACACATTGAGGGAGAATCAGGAAAGTTTTAATAACACTCATAGGTTGTTTCGGGAGGTTTTTGCTGCGCGCATAGCGCAGTAGGCATTCTATTTTATATATATATATATATATAATATATATAATATATATATATATATATATAAACAAACTCACGACCAAATTAACTCAGCCGAGTAGAAATGTTTGTAATCTATTTAATGAACCCAATTTATTTAATGATCCAGAATAATGTAATAATGGGGCTGTTTAACCTCCTTTGCAGCATCTAAGGTCATATGGTAGAGGGAACCTACAACTTTACGTGGGATCCGAACCACGAGTCGCTACATAATTCGGGCACGGAGGGCTGTGCCCTATCCAACTACTCTCAAGACTAGGGTTGCCGAATTTTGTCTCGCAGAATGCGGGCCAAAAATTTTTCTGAGGTTTTTTTAAGACCAATTTTTGTTCAAATTGAAACTAGATTTCTTCAACGGTTACAATAAACAAAATTAGAAATTTTTTATTGAAACTGCTTAATAATGCTTGATTTCTGGATCAAATGCGGGACTGTCCCGCAGAATGCCGGATGTCTGGCAACCCTACTCGAGACCCACTGTCGCTTAACTTCGCTGAAGGATGGAAAACCCAGATCCAGTCGTGCTAGTTTGGTTAAATAAAAAACTTTTTAATATTTTTTTTTTTATTTTTATTTTATATATTAAGAGAAGAGGATTCTTTATACTGTACGGCATTGACGATTGGTTAGGTTAAGTCGTGCTAGTTTGGTTAAATAAAACGGTATTTAACCAAACTAGCACGACTTAACCTAACCAATCGTCAATGCCGTACAGTATAAAGAATCCTCCTCTCTTAATATATAAAAATAAATAAATAAAAAAAATATTAAAAAGTGGCGACAGATAACCCACAAGTACCGAAAATTACCCCACTACATCTGTCAATTATCACACACACGATCTCTTTTATGCCAATTTGCCTACGCATCTCTCTCTCTCTCTCATATATATATATACTACTCTCATGGCGGCACAACACCGCGAAGTATGAACGACCCAATATATCACTTGCTGCATAAACATCCTTCACGGCGGGAGACCCAAGTTGAAACGGCGATATTCAAAGAGTTGGCAGACTGTCCCGCAGAATGCCGGATGTCTGGCAACCCTACTCGAGACCCACTGTCGCTTAACTTCGCTGAAGGATGGAAAACCCAGATCCAAAACAAAATGCGTTTCGAAAGTTACAAAAGTCAAATAAAATAAAACAGTATTTTAATTAACTTAAGGCGGACCTACAGTTAAAGCGTTGGCCAAAAAATAAACAGATTAATAATAGATGGCAGCACAAAAGATTAAATTGGATTAACACGCAGCACTATTTTTCCCTCTGACATCATTCGCAAATACATTCTTTAAGAATTGGTGAAAGAAAAATTGGGATCTTTTAACCTATTTCCCCCCCAACATACTCTTTTCAACAATCACCACCCCAATGTTGATCTTTTCAACTACAGGGTGGGCGGAAAGTAGCTCCCTATTTTGGATTGGTAAAAAAATACGTATATTATCCATTTATTTCAGACGAAATAATATGAAAAGGTAGGCATACATGGTAGGTTTTCTCTAAAATTCAATGTGGGCTCCAACTCTTTCCACCAGCTTCTGGAGCCGCCCAGGAATGGCGTCCACTGACTTTAGCAGGAACTCCGGCGGGATGGAGGACATGACTTCCCGAATTCGGTCCTCCAGTTCTTCCAATGTCCTCGGTTTGGTGAGGTAGACTTCTTCCTTTACCCACCCCCAAAGAAAGAAGTCGCACGGTGTCAAGTCGGGGCTCCTGGCTGGCCATTGATGTGGACCACGACGACCCATCCAACGCCCAGGGAAGTGGGCATCCAGCCACTCACGGACAACAAGAGCGAAGTGCGGAGGGGCGCCATCTTGCATAAATATCAGATCGTCGATGTTCTCCCATGTGCTGACAACCGGCCAGACCTCGTTTCGCAACATAGCAAGGTACCGCTCAGCATTAATGGTGTTGCGCAGAAGGAACGGGCCCACAACCTGATCTGAGGTCATACCACACCACACCGTTACACTGAACCGATTCTGCCGTTTTTCAGCGGTAACCGTGCGACTTCTTTCTTTGGGGGTGGGTAAAGGAAGAAGTCTACCGCACCAAACCGAGGACATTGGAAGAACTGGAGGACCGAATTCGGGAAGTCATGTCCTCCATCCCGCCGGAGTTCCTGCTAAAGTCAGTGGACGCCATTCCTGGGCGGCTCCAGAAGCTGGTGGAAAGAGTTGGAGCCCACATTGAATTTTAGAGAAAACCTACCATGTATGCCTACCTTGTCATATTATTTTTTCTGAAATAAATGGATAATATACGTATTTTTTTACCAATCTAAAATAGGGAGCTACTTTCCGCCCACCCTGTATATCCCCCACAAAGTTTAAACTCTGCAAATTAACCAAAATAAGATAAGAAAACAATAACAATAACAAATTTATTATTTATTACAAACATATAATAAATAGAGAACCATTATTTACATAGGATAAAATTTGAATGCCCGGTTAGGTCATCTGTTACGCCCTTGACGATTGATTAGGTTTAGTCGTGATATTTGCGTTAAAACTAACGAAAATATCACGACTAAACCTAACCAATCGTCAAGGGCGTACAGTTGACCTAACGATTAGTTAGGATAAGTCGTGATATTTTCGTTAGTTAGCCTTATAAGGCTAACTAAAGAAGCTGGGGGCCCTGATCTTCAGGTGATCCAAAATATGTATCTCTATAAACCAGAATCTTAAAGATTCTATTATGTAAATAAGATGAGTAAAACCTGTTAAATTATCTCCCCCCTAATATTGAACTTTTAAACTATATCCCCCCGCCTCTCTGAAGCTGGGGGGGGGGGAATAGTTTAAAAGATCTAAAAATTGTATATAGGAACGTTGTATAAAAATATTTAGTACGTGAAGGGAATAAAATGCAAACTTTAAAGGGTTTAATTTGACTATAAGTTATAAAATCCTTAGTTTATTTATAGTTTTGCACCAAATAATAATTTCATCTCTTCCTATTTCTTCCTCGAAATGATTTCATTTCATATCTTTCTTTGAACTTTATAAATATTTATCAGCAGACGGTCAACTTTTATTTCAGGGATTGGAAAGTCCAGTTCAAAGTTTGACCAAGAAAAAAAATAAGAACCAAATTCAGGAAAGAGAGTAAGTAAGTGAGTTTATATATATATATATATATATATGCATATAACTGCAATGACCGCGCAGTATATAAATGAATAGAAACGACATAAGTGTTAAGGAACGTTTCTGCACACGAGGAGGAGAGATAACGAATAAATGAAATGAGGCGAACCGCCCGGGAATCGAACCCAGGGCCTTCCAATTGCCGGTTGGACGCGCTACCATTATGCGGTTCGCCTCATTTCATTTATTCGTTATCTCTCCTCCTCGTGTGCAGAAACGTTCCTTAACACTTATGTCGTTTCTATTCATATATATATATATATATATATATATATATATATATAATTGTTCATGGCACATATGAAAATGAAAAGGTTTATTGGCAGACTATAGTCCATATGACAAATATTATTAATACAATGACAGTTCATATACTAAGGATAAAAATATATACACACATAGTTGATTAGAAATAATACAGTAATGTCAAAGTTAAGTGGAGCTACAGACAGACGTTTTCGTACCAAGAATTCCATAGCTTAGAAGATAAACGGCAGGACTCATGGATAACTTGTATAATCGGGTTGGTTGATATTTTAATTCTTTGCATCAGACTGTATTGAGCACGTCTTGTTACCTCCGGGAAACTCGGGACATTGCTGGTAGCAAACATTTGCGAAGCTGAGCAGCTCGGGGGTAATTTATGTAAGAGTCTAAAAGACCTGTTGTACAGCAAATTTAGAGTTCTGCCAGAACCTTTTTTATAATTCACCCAGAGTCGCTATCCGTATATATTACTGCAGAAAGTACGAAAGAGAGTGTCTTTAGCTTCACTTCTACAGAACCGAAAGTTCCTTAGTCATATTCGCTTTAGCACAAAGGCTTCGAGATTGTTTTCTTATATCCGATTCATCACTCAATGAGCTGGTAATAGTTTGACCCAAATACTTAAACTCTTGCACTTCCTCAATGACTTCACCTTTCATTTTAAACCTAATATCAGCTGGCTGCTTACAGCTATGTTAATAGACTAAGTCATAGGTGGAAGAAAGGTTTCAAAGTTTTTCACAAAGCACCTCTCCTCGCATACACCCTTCATACATACAAGGTGATTCAAAAGTCGTGTCCCAAAAGTCACTATTCAATAAATGCCTTTGGAAGAAGACTTACTGAGTCACCCTATATACATCCTCACTCGCTCATTCACTTACATACGAGGTCGTACGTAGAGAGAAAAACCCAAGACATTTCAGGTCCATATATTTCAATTAACATCTAAGTATACCGGTCAGAACTAACCAACACTTACTCAAAAACGAACGAACCACGCGTGCACCCAACTCCCTCATCCGCAACCACTCCCACAATGACAATCCACCCATTCGCCCCTTCTATTTTGCAGTCAAACTTCACAGTGCTTGTTAGTAAACAGTCGGACACGCAATTAAGAATACTCGAATCAATATTTATTTCTAAACTCAAATCTGAGATAAAATGTGATCAATTTTCAATAAAATATTGGTTAAATTTAATAAAAAAGTAATGTTTTAATTCAGTGTTACTCGTTTCATTATGATGTAACTTAAAACTTTCATAATTAAATTACATTTTGAAATAAATTTCTTTGTATTTGTTTTTCTTCAGTACTGTATCATGTAATTTAATACTTTTAATTTACATTTTGTATTAATAATGAATATCATTCTACTACAATGTCATTCATTCAATGGAATTTTATTTTCATATATTTTAATTAAGAGTAGATTTAAGCCTTGATGATGGAAGTCAGTGACTTCGAAATGTTAGTTTCAGATTACAGTAAGAAATATTTGTTTTATCCCTGATGTCCCTCTTCATTATATAAATACACACACACACACACACTTACTGCTATAAAATAATTTAAGAAAATAACGTAAGAAGACCACATTTCAGTGCTTTAGCAAGATAAAATTTAAAAGAGCTGAGAATATAGAGCCAATAATATACTGTAGAATCACGAATCAAAAGTATGTAATTTTCTTTTCATCACAACGGCCATAATCCCGCAAACAGGCAAATATGAGAGAAATGTGGGTTAATATGTAAAACATTGTTCGTTTATCTCTATAAAATCTTATTTTGCTCGAAAAGAAATATAAAAATAGTAAGATCCCATCCTGGCATCGTACTTCGAGGTCATGCCTTCCGTCCTTGATTAACACATTTCACTCCTTGACCGCAACAGCTCCCCTTTCAAACGAGAGAATTAAGAAGGCAGATGTAATAGCGCGTGTAAGGAGGCGCAGATGGTGAGAAGGAGAGATTCCTTTGGCTGTAAAATAACGAATTAGTGTATACTATGGGTCTCTTTCGGGGTTTTCTTAATTCATGTTTTGGGAAAGATTGCCATATACACACACACACACATACACCACACACACACACAGTATATATATATATATATATATATATATGGGCTACGTCGTGGCCAATGTCACAACACCGCTTCCCGGAGATCAGCAAAGTTAAGCAGCGACATTGGGTCTGGGTAGTAGTTGGATGGGAGACCGTCCTCCGCGCCCAGATTATGTAGCGACCCGTGGTTCGGATCTCACGTAAAGCTGTAGGTCCCATCTGTCATATGACCTTAGATGTTGCGAAGGAGGTTAAACAACCCCAATTAAAAAAAAAAAATATTATCAGACGTTCTTTATGGCAAACAAGGTTACTAAGTATGTTCCTGTTAAAACATTGGTTACCTCCGTGACTTCTGTTGTGATTTTGTCAGATTATATATTGTATAACATGATGCGAGAGTGACAATGTTTTCCATTATTTAGCGCGTAATCCCGCTAAATGAATAATAATAATAATCAATCAGGAAGGCCGAAAACTGGCACAGTGCCCAGGCCAACTAATGCATCTCATTGTTCTAACTTCCGTATTATTATTACCAGCATTTTCGGGGTTCGAACCCACGACCTCAGTGTCTTCACTTCGCTTACAGTGTGGAAGACGGTGTTACCCGCTGAGTTGCGGACGCTGACCCGCTAAATGAATACTCGCCACCTAACGTTTGGAGCGAGAACTAAACTTTGCACAAGTCCATGCCATTATTAGTAAATTAGATTTGAAGTGCAGTGGCGTACTAAGGGGGGTGCGAGGGGGGCGGTCCGCCCCGGGTGACAGCCAGGAGTGGGGTGGCATCGGGAGAGTTGAAATACTAGTACAAGTTTTCAAACCAAATGAAAAATTCGCCAAAGTAAGAAAAAAAATTAAAAATGTTCAAACTATTACAACAGCTTAATGTTAATTTCCACTGTAAAATAAATTTTTATTTTTATTGGCAATACAAAATTTACAAACGAAAAATTAAATATTTAAAACTGTTTCTTGAAGATCAGCGCAATGAAATTGTGGAGAGGGCCATTCATTATGCAATTACAAAGTGTGAGTAAATGGACATATTTCTATGGAGAGAAGTGGGAGAGTAAAGCTCCGAAAAAGGATGCTGGTCTCACATTGCCAGAGGAAGTAAAAAGGGCTATGTTTGAATGTCTTGATCGCTTTCATCAAGAATTGGATATTCATTCTAAGGCAATGGATTAAATTCTATCAATCTTCGCTGTTATTCAGCCAAACACTTTGGTTGTTGCAACAGAAGAAGAACTTCGGAAGTATATTCCAAATTTGACTCGGATTTTCGATGAATTCTCTGATGAAGATATCAGTGTGGAAATTGGACGACTTCGGAGGCATTTGGAAGCTGCCAAAATCAGCGTTGGACAGGTAAAGAAATGGACAGCATTACAGTTTCTGGAGTTTATTGTGAAATGGGATTTTTGTGAATCTTTGCCAAGCTTGTCACTGTGTTTGAGATTATTTTTGATTGTGTCTCTATTGCTTCATGTGAAAGAAGTTTTTCCAAATTGAAATTGATAAAAATTTCTTTCGCTCGACCATGAGTCAGACAAGATTGACAAATCTGGCTTTACTTTTAAATGAACATGAATATGCAAAGAAGGTGAATTTTGATGAGGTTATTGATCAATTTGCAGAAATTAAGGCTCGAAAGCAGAGACTGTGAATCCTCTCTATTTACCTTTGAAGAATAGGTTGAGCGTTGAGACTGGATTTCCTGTGTTTTTTTTGTATAAAATAAAATGCAGTATTACCTGTTCACTGAATTTTTAATGTCCTGCATTTTTCTTATTTCCAATTTGCTTATGACAGTACTGTACTGTTTAAAAATCTACTTGCAAACATAATATATTTTTCTGTGCTTAAATTTTAAAATTATTTATGGGGGGTGCCAAAGGAAGGATCCGCCCCGGGTGCCAAATACTTTAGGTACGCCCCTGTTGAGGTGTGGAAATGTTTTCCTTCCTCTGACTGGCCAGCCTGTGGAAGACACATTAAGGAGATATGGACAGTAGGGCGGCTCGTTTTTACACTTTTTTCGATATTTGATTGGGGGTAGTGCAGATTTTTAAGGACTCGCCGCCACCGGAAGGTATTGACGTAGATAAACAAAATTTTACATACTTTATTTTCTCTCCAAATCGCAACTTTTCCGCACTACCCCCAATCAAATATCGAAAAAAGTGTAAAAACGAGCCGCCCTAATGGACAGGTCTCGCTTTCGTAGGTGAAGACTTCCATAAAAGTGACAAAAGTTTTGAAACGGATTCCGTTACTATTCTTTTAGGATATATATGTAAGATATAATAGGAATGCTAGCACAATTTACAAGTTTATTAAATGTATTTTCAAATTTATTATATTCATCTCTGAAAAAAATACAAGCCTATATAGCTAATTTATTAATTATGGTTATATTTGAATAAATATTAAAGTATATAAAAAATACTGACGTAGAATTTCAGTTCGTGACATTTTTTTGCGGGTAATTTAGTTCTCTTGTAAAACGCTTGAAACCAATAGAGCAAAAGGGTAACAGTCTTTGATTTTCTTTCCAAAATCCCTCACATACGAAATACTCATGATGTTAAAAGTCTTCTCTCTCTCTCTCTCTCTCTCTCTCTCTCTGCTTGGGGATAGGGTGTGTGTAGTTTTAGGAGACTTCAACTGTCGCGGCATAAAGTGGGAAGACAGGACTGCTGATGCTAAAGGGAGGAAGCTAGTTGACTTTGCTGATGAGAACTTCCTCAGTCAGTGGGTCAATGAGCCTACACGAGGCGAAAGCGTTCTAGACTTAGTATTCACGACCGAAGACAACCTCGTCACAGGCCTCACCGTTGACGAATCGTTGGGCGGGAGTAATCACGGTCTGATTAGGTTCCGTGTGTGCGTCCCTCGGGTGAAGCGTAGTAACTCGAGAGGCAGTAAGCTCGATCTCCGGCGGGCGGACTTTGTTAGCCTCCGGGATAGCGTAGGTGAGATGGGGTTAGAGGTCGGCGGCGATGTTGAGGGAGTGGAGTGCATTCCGGGACGAGTTTATGGTGCTGCAGTCTGCTGCCATACCCTCAAAACCGGTCACCCCTGCTCCAACGCAGCCTAAGTGGTTCAATCGTGACATCGCTTCGGCTATCCGAAATAGGAAAGTAGCGTATAGGAGGGCGAAGGCCAATCGTTCCCATGAGAACACTGAAGCGTATGTCCGCCTGTGTAGGGAAGTGAAGGCGAAGGTTAGGCTAGCGAAACGTACGAAGAACTACGGGTGGCAAGCCTCTGCAAGAGGAACCCTAAGGAGTTCTTCAGTTATGTTAATAGTAGAAAGCCCATTAGAAGCGGTGTTCTGCGGACCTCCTACGCGGACATCGCCAATGTGCTTAATGAGTACTTTACGGGAGTGTTCACCAGGGAGGACACCCGCATCATCCCCGAGCCAGGCGTGAGGCACGAAGGTGCTGGCCTGGATAGTGTTCGATGTACCGCGACAGTCGTTGCCGATAGAATAGATAAACTGAGAGCGTTTAAGGCTCCTGGGCCAGACCAGTTTCTCCCCAGTGTTGCGGGAAGTGCGCGACCAGGTGGCTCCCCACCTGACTACAGTCTTCAACAAATCGTTGGAGACGGGCCAGGTGCCTGGTGACTGGAGGGAAGCCAACGTGACCCCTATCTTTAAGAAAGGGGATCACGAAAGTCCAGGGAACTATCGTCCCATTAGTCTCACTTCAGTTGTAGGTAAATTATTAGAGGGGATAATAGCGGATAGAATCGTTGACCATTTGGATTCCTACAAGCTGCTTGGGGACTCCCAACATGGGTTTAAACGGCATAGGTCGTGTCTCACCAACTTGCTCGAGTTTTTCCACGTCATGTTGAGTGAGTATGATAAGAGTAGGGCGTTTGATATACTTTATCTCGACTTTCAGAAAGCCTTTGATAAGGTACCTCACTGCCGGCTAATGGCGAAAGTGCGCGCGCTGGGTATTGGTGGGGAAGTAGGTAGGTGGATTGAAAACTGTCTGAAGAATACGCGGCAGAGGGTTGTAATTAAAGGGGATAGTTCGGGTTGAGCCTCGGTCACTAGTGGGGTTCCTCAGGGTTCCGTTTTGGGGCCGCCGCTGTTCATCATTTACATAAACGATATAGACAGTGGCATCGTCAGTCGGATCGCCAAATTCGCTGATGACACCAAGCTTGGGGCCAATGTCGGGACGCCGGAGGCGATCGAGCAACTGCGTGCGGACCTAGGTAGGATAGGAGAGTGGTCCGAAAAATGGCAAATGCCGTTTAACTTGGGCAAATGCAAGGTGATGCACATTGGCTACGCCAATCCCAAGTCGGACTACTCGATGGTGGGGAGTAATATCGAGGCGACTGATTTGGAAAAGGACTTGGGTGTGCTAATTAGCAGCGACCTTACGTTTACCAAACAGTGCGTAGAGGTGGAAAAGAAAGCCCAGAAGCTGTTGGGTTATATCAGGAGGCAATTTCAGTTTCGGAACAAGGAGATTGTGCTCTCACTGTACAATTCCCTGGTTCGGCCGCACCTGGAGTATGCAGTGCAGTTCTGGTCGCCCAGAAAGATATTGAGAGGCTGGAGCGAGTGCAGGCGAGGGCCACAAAGTTAATCCCTTCCGTTAGGCATATGGACTACAATCGACGGTTACGCGCCCTGAACTTGTTTTCGCTTGAAACTCGGACGCTGCGCGGTCAACTGATCGAGGTTTTCAAGCTCTTACACGGGTTCAACGATGTCGATTTTAGAAGCATGTTTAGTTTAAATGATAACCCAACTCGCAACAATGGTTGGAAGTTGGATTTGAAACAGTTTAGGACTAGTGTGTGTGGGAATTACTTTACGTATAAGATCTGTGACACGTGGAACAGGTTACCTTCAGAAGTTGTGAACAGTTCTCTGTGGATCAGTTCAAGAAAAGGTTAGACCAAATCTTGCACACTATTTGAGTGTAGAAAATTTTCCGTGGCACCCGTTGCCATTGGTACCTCCTCGGTATGGGCCGCAAGGCCTTTTGTGGTACTTCTTTTCCTTGTATCTCTCTCTCTCTCTCTCTCTCTCTCTCTCTCTCTCTCTCTCTCTCTCTCTCTCTCTCTCTCTCTCTCCCCCACCGGGGAGAGATGAGGATGAGCCGGTGGCGGACGTACCTTCAACTGAAGAGTGCGTCGAAGTACAGGTGGGTGACCCTCCTCCAACGTTGGAGGGGGCTCAGTCTCCTGCGGAAGTTGCCCCCTCGTTAGTGAGGGGCTCTTCAACTCCCGACAGCCCTGGCTGTTCGGGAAACGGGTCGTGCTAGGGGGTGGTCAGAATAGGGAAGGCTCCCTCCGTGCAATGCTTTTTAATGCTAGGTCAATTAGGAACAAGTTTTGCGAGCTACGGGCGCTCTTAGCATCAGAATACCAGGATATCGTTGCTATCACCGAGTCCTGGATTCATACTGATCGTAGGGACTACGTTGGGGAGTTCGAAATTCCCGGGTATAGAATGTTTCGCAAAGACCGCACCCGTGGGGAGGGGGGTGGGGTACTAATATACGTCAGAGACACGTTGAGTCCGGTTGACTGCCAGTTCCGGTCGGAACGGGAGCTGCTTGGCGTCGATCTGAACGTGGGAGGGACGAACTATAGGTTAATCTTGGTGTACAGACCTCCGCATCTCCTCCTCGAGGAGGATACAGCCCTGTACACCGAACTCAGTAGCCTGCTAGGGGATAGGGTGTGTGTAATTTTAGGAGACTTCAACTGTCGCGGCATAAAGTGGGAAAACAGGACTGCCGATGCTGAAGGAAGGAGGCTAGTTGACTTTGCTGATGAGAACTTCCTCACTCAGTGGGTCAACGAGCCTACACGAGGCGAAAGCGTTCTAGACTTAGTGTTCACGACTGAAGACAACCTCGTCACTGGCCTCACCGTTGACGAATCGTTGGGCGGGAGTGATCACAGTTATTAGGTTCCGTGTGTGCGTCCCTCGGGTGAAGCGTAGTAACTCGAGAGGCAGTAAGCTCGATCTCCGGCGGGCGAACTTTGTTAGCCTCAGGGATAGCGTAGGAGATATGGGGTTAGAGGTCGGCGGCGATGTTGAGGGAGTGTTGAGTGCATTCCGGGACGAGTTTATGGTGCTGCAGTCTGCTGCCATACCCTCAAAACCGGTCACCCCTGCTTCAACGCAGCCTAAGTGGTTCAATCGTGACATTGCTTCGGCTATCCGAAATAGGAAAGTAGCGTATAGGAGGGCGAAGGCCAATCGTTCCCATGAGAACACTTTAGCGTATGTCCGGCTGTGTAGGGAAGTGAAGGCGAAGGTTAGGCTAGCGAAACGTAACGAAGAACTACGGGTGGCAAGCCTCTGCAAGGGGAACCCTAAGGAGTTCTTCAGTTATGTTAATAGTAGAAAGCCCATTAGAAGCATGATAGGTCCGTTAAAGGACGGAAGCGGCGTTCTGCGGACCTCGGACGCGGACATTGCCAATGTGCTTAATGAGTACTTTGCGGTAGTGTTCACCAGGGAGGAAACCCGCATCATCCCCGAGCCAGGTGTGAGGCACGAAGGTGCTGGCCTGGATAATGTTCGATGTACCGCGACAGTCGTTGCCGATAGAATAGACAAACTGAGCGCGTTTAAGGCTCCTGGGCCAGACCAGTTTCTCCCCAGAGTGTTGCGGGAGGTGCGCGACCAGGTGGCTCCCCACCTGGCTACAGTCTTCAACAAATCGTTGGAGACGGGCCAGGTGCCTGTTGACTGGAGGGAAGCCAACGTGACCCCTATCTTTAAGAAAGGGGATCACGAAAGTCCAGGGAACTATCGTCCCATTAGTCTCACTTCAGTTGTAGGTAAATTATTAGAGGGATAATAGCGGATAGGATCGTTGACCATTTGGATTCCCACAAGCTGCTTGGGGACTCCCAACATGGGTTTAGACGGCATAGGTCGTGTCTCACCAACTTGCTCGAGTTTTTCCACGTCATGTTGGGTGAGTACGATAAGAGTAGGGCGATTGATATACTTTATCTCGACTTTCAGAAAGCCTTTGATAAGGTACCTCACCGCCGGCTAATGGCGAAAGTGCGCGCGCTGGGTATCGGTGGGGAAATAGGTAGGTGGCTTGAAAACTGGCTGAAGAATAGGCGGCAGAGGGTTGTAATTAAAGGTGCTAGTTCGGGTTGGGCCTCGGTCACTAGTGGGGTTCCTCAGGGTTCCGTTTTGGGGCCGCTGTTGTTTATCATTTACATAAATGATATCGACGGTGGCATCGTCAGTCGGATCGCCATATTCGCTGATGACACCAAGCTTGGGGCCAATGTTGGGACGCCCGAAGCGATCGAGGAACTGCGTGCGGAACTAGGTAGGATAGGAGAGTGGTCCGAAAAATGGCAAATGCCGTTTAACTTGGGTAAATGAAAAGTGATGCACATTGGCTACGCCAATCCCAAGTCGGACTACTCGATGTTGGGTAGTAATATCGAGGTGACTGATTTAGAAAAGGACTTGGGTGTGCTAATTAGCAGCGACCTTAAGTTTACGAAACAGTGCGTAGAGGTGGAAAAGAAAGCCCAGAAACTATTGGGTTATATCAGGAGGCAATTTCAGTTTCGGAACAAGGAGATTGTGCTCTCACTGTACAATTCCCTTGTTCGGCCGCACCTGGAGTATGCTGTGCAGTTCTGGTCGCCCACCCTCAGGAAAGATATTGAGAGGCTGGAGCGAGTGCAGGCGAGGGCCACAAAGTTAATCCCTTCCGTTAGGCATATGGGCTACAATCGACGGTTACGCGCCCTGAACTTGTTTTCGCTTGAAACTCGGAGGCTGCGCGGTCAACTGATCGAGGTTTTCAAGCTCTTACGCGGGTTCAACGATGTCGATTTTAGAAGTATGTTTAGTTTAAATGATAACCCAACTCGCAACAATGGTTGGAAGTTGGATTTGAAACGGTTTAGGACTAGTGTGTGTGGGAATTACTTTACGTATAAGATCTGTGACACATGGAACAGGTTACCTTCGGAAGTTGTGAACAGTTCCTCTGTGGATTAGTTCAAGAAAAGGGTAGACGAAATCTTGCACACTGTTTGAGTGTGTAAAGACATTTAGGACCTCAGTCTGCGGAAATTTCTTTTCCTATAAAATAGTTAATATCTGGAACCAACTTCCCTCAGAGGTTGTTTCCAGTCAAAGTGTAAATGTGTTTAAAAATAGGCTAGACAAAGTACTGAACACACTCATAGTTTAAGATTAAAACCTCAGAAAACTCTGCAGGAGTTCGCTTGCTCGGTGTCTCTGTGAGCAAGCTAAATATAAAGCTATTTATATATTCTCCACTTTCCTGTAAAATTTCCTTGGCTACTTTTCCAGGGTCAAGGTATTTTCTTCAACCTTTTTCCGTACTTGCCTCTGGCAGGGAGGGAGCGGAGGGTGGGGAGAGAGCCTTCTACTTTTCTATCCAGTTTTCTACTACTGCTAGGATAGTTGAAAGAAAAATAAACTTTCACAAAATCTTCCCTGGCACCCGTTGCCATTGGTACCTCCTCGGTATGGGCCGCAAGGCCTTTTGAGGTACTTCTTTTCCTTGTGACTCCTCGTAACTCTCTCACCAGCAGAGACACATTTTGTTTTAGCCTGTTACCGAAAGAGTTTCACATGAAAATATATTTGCGCTGTTGTTGTAATAATTGTTTACTGGAAGCCCTATTATATTAAAAGGAAAATACTGTATACATTTATGTCATAACATCTGATCACCATTAATTATTGAATAAAAACATTAGAAATGAAGGTCAATTTTAAAATGAAAAAAATTTGGTCTGCAAAAAACTGCTATAAATCTTCAGCTTTGTACTGACATATGTGGGATATAACATGATTTTATATATATATATATATATATATATATATATATATATATATATATATATATATATCGTTTCTCTTGCAAACTGTATAATGTAAGCACCCTCATCGAAGTAGGTCTGTAAAGGCAGGATAACTTCAGAATGTTAATAACTAAGATAGAATGATCTAAGTTTAATAAAAAGAGAAGTTATCCATATAATATATATATGGACCATTCTGAGTTGTATAACATAATATATATCTATAAATGTACATAAAATCACGGAGAGAAATCGGTCGAACAAAATCTATTAATTTTGTGATGCTTTTGTGAAATATTTTATTTTTTTCGGCTAACTTTTTCCGCGACTGTAAATGGACTTATGATTTAAACTTTACACTTCATTAATAACTGGCATTGCATTGCTCGGATTTCCATTAATTAATTTTCCTTGGTATATAAAATTTATATAACTCATTTGAATCACCGATTAGCTTAACCCCTTAGCGCCCCGAGGTCTTTCCCGAGATTGAATAAAATCGTCTGGCGTTAGCCATAATAAAATCAACGAAGTGACACTGGGCGCTAAAGGGCTAACTTTGATTGTGGGTAAACCTTTAGAATCAATACTATGTAACAAATAGTTTATTATCTCGAAAGTTATAATCTGCTTAGAAACAGTCAATACGGTTTCCGTAAACAACGTTTGTTTCTAGCCAACTTGTCCTGAAAGAATTCCAATATTATAAACATATACGATCAACATAGAGCGGTGGATGTTGTGTATTTAGATTTTACAAAGCCGTTCGATATGGTCTCGCATAAACGACTACTCAAAAAAAAAAATTCAGGCGCATGGTATAAGGAGTGCTGTATTAAAATGGATTGGGAACTGGTTAACAGACGGAAAGCGGAGTTGTAATAAATGGATCAAAGTTGGAGTGGGCAAGAGTAACTAGCGGGTTCCCTCAGGGATCTGTGTTGGGACCAGTCTCGTTCACTGTTTACATAAATGATCTCGATATTAATTTAATTAGTACAATTTCAAAATGCGCGGACGGCGGACGATACGAAATTCGGCGGTAAAACTCACAGTAGTTAGTACACTCGATCGGGAGGCGTTGTCATGTGACTTTAATAAAGTCGTTGATTGGTCGAATAAATGTCGACAAATGCAAAGTAATGCACATCGGCTCTCTAAATAGCGAGTTTAGTTATTGTATGGCAGATAAAGACCTTATTTCAGCAACGAAGGAGAAAGACAGATGTTATAGTTACGAATGACAAAGTTTTCAAAGCATTGCGTTGAAGCCAGTGAAAAGGCTAATAGTGTTGGGTTTTATATCCCGAAATTTCGAATACAAATCTAGACATCATATTGCCGTTACATAAGGCTTTAGTTCGACCACAATTAGAGTACGTTGTACAGTTTTGGTCTCCGTATATGAGGACAAATATATAAACACTTGAAAGAATCCAGAGAATTTATACCTAAGCTAAGCTTAGACCAAGCTTATTCGGTTAGCACCGCTGAGTACAAATCCATCGGCCACGGGATTGAGACCCGGTGACGGCAGGCGGCGCGCAGCAAAACCCAGCTGTTCATCCTTCCACACAATAAAAAAATTGGTTGGTAGATAAATGGGTACCCTGGGTAGCCTAGTGGTTAAGACGCTGGCCTGCTGGTGGGACGTAGTTCGGATTCTACGTTAAACTGTAGGTCTAAGATGGAGTGACAAGCTTGTTCTTCGTCAGAATGAACAATTCGGGCGGAAGCAAAACCAAAGTTAACCAAGGTGTGTATATATATATATCCTTTCTTCATAGGTATTTACGCAAGAACTAAAGAATTACCTTTTCAAAGTTTTTTACTAGGAAGTTGCTACAAGCGCAATAACTTACAAGTATAATAATATACCCTCTTAATTTAATTGTTGGTGCTTGTTCCATCAGATTGTCCTTTGTATAAAAATTACTTTCACAGCTCGGCACCTCTCGCTTTGTGATGTAATATACAATATGATATTTCATATTTTCATGAAACAACTTCAATATATAGGAACAATGAATCAATCAGTCGATCTTAGTAATAATATGTGGTACTACAGAAACGTGTAGTGCTGAAAAACTGTTATATTACAACCCACTCTGCAAAAATTCATCGCTCATGTACGATTGGTACCAAAAATATGGTCCCTAATACTGTTTTTGAAAATTTGAGAAACATTTCTTAATTCCCAGTCTTCTGGCAAAGATCTTTCCATGCAGTTAAAATAATTCTCCAAATGCAAAAGACTTTACCCGTGGCTTTTTGCTTTCTGCAGTAGAGCTTCTTCCAGTTATTTTTGAAGACCAAAGTATATAGGATGACTGAAGCTTGACATTGTTTGATTTATCGTGGATGTCACTATGGAATAGGCAACACGAAAAGCGGAAAAGTCCTTGACCATTTTTTACTCCAGACTGACCACTCTGGTTAAATAGTTTAATCTCTCGGAAAACTTTCAGGATTTGAATTAAGGGGCTCCATATAAGCTATGAGTCTCTAGCAACATTATCAAATTATCCCCAAGTTAATGGATTATTGCTAAATATTTCGGTTTCTTTAATTGACTCCGTTTTCTACACTGGTCTGGAAACCACCTTCCTTTTATGCCTTGCTGTAGCTAGTAGCTACAAACTTTCCTGGTTCTGCATTAGTGACTTTGATTTCATCTTGTAACGAAGCTCTCATCTTTTGTTATAGCTGAAGGTTCACTCTCAAGGTCAGACTCCGTTTTGTTGTCTTACGTTTCCTCCTATTTTCACTCTTAAACGTTTCAAATTCATTTTCCTCTTTGCTGCTTCTGTGTGATAAAACCTTTTCATCTTCGAGTTTAACGATACTACGTTTGAAATTTCCATCTGACCACCTAATAATCTTAGTAATTTATAGATAATAAGTTGTTTCGGTTATATCGAGACGCAACACTGAAGTAATTTTGTCAAAAACGTTTTAAATACATCTTGTGTGATTCACTGTAATGGCGTAACTAACTTTAAAAGGAACATATACTGCTTCAGATCCTTGGAGACACTGACACCGGACCTCATTATAGTTAATATATAGTTTGTGCTTGTGTTTGTGTTTAATGATAAATTCCATTTGGAGTGAGCGGTGCGAGTCTCTTACACGTTGCAGTCACCAACCCTTTTATTTGTTTGGAGTTCGAGGCTAAATTTTAAAGATTTCAGGCTCTCGTTAAGTCGTTGGGATGTTACGCAAACCTCGCCTTTATGGTCGAGCAATTCTGAGACTTGTCGTAGTTTTGTATAAATACTTTTTGTACGTAATTTTGTAATCTTTTACATTTCGGAAAATATTTCACACACACCGCTGTCAAGCGTACGATCCAAAACCCCTATATGATTATGGGGCCTACTTACCAAATGTCGAAGTGCTTCCCAGGCAAAATTAAAACCTTTTTCTCGTTAATACCTCTTCGTTACACGGTTTACCCACTGGATTGACATTATTCAACAACAATACTCTCAATTTTTTCATTTAGTACTGAGGATGACATCTTTCTGAGGCTCCTTTCAGTCTGGGCTGGAGCAAATTGACCCCCCTTTCCAGCCCCTCTCTGTGGGCATATACAGTATACACTGGCGGTCAAAATTATGAGGACATCCTCTCAAACTCGGCAAAATGTAATTTTGAATAACCGTGACATGGTAGGTTGTGTGCAATTATGACACGTGTCATGTTATACCATTGTAGAAATTTGTTCAATCAATTACTTTTAAGCATTTGGATATTTGTAAAAACAGTGATACGTAATGAAATTGGACTTTTTTTTTTTTTTCATCCACAATCAATCCAACGTTAACTCATCGCTAGGCAGTGGATTGGCAGTATTTACATGAACAGAATAGTTTGTGATCGTCTTTAGGTTATTCTATATTTCATAACACGCATGAATTTGGATATTCTGTATATGTTTAATGTTACCTACACGTAAACTCTAACCACAAATAGATGTCTCCAAAGGAGGAAATGAGCCATGATGCACGTGCATGTGGCTATCAATACCCTTCACGAAGAAGTTCTATAGTTTGAGAATGAGTCCATTCAACCTGCCTCTAGCGTGGGCTCTTATACACGGTATTAACGAAATGTAAAAGATAAAGTCTGTTAAAATATAAAAGGCAAACAGAAATGTAAAACATAAAACAGCAGTAAATATTCTGAAAAAGTAATATTGTTTTCCACGATTCTTTTTCTTTGAATACTGAGCAAAACAAAAACTAGCAATTTAAGGGTAAGCTTAATTAACTGTCTGCCTGGACAGAAATGGGAACATATAGTACAAATATAGGCAAAAATATAGCTGAACATATTATACTTATTATAATCATTAATAAAAAATAAGTTGAAAAAGATACATTCTATATTACCAATAAATACGAAGCCTGTGTTGAGAAATGACGTCAATTACATCATCCGTTTGATATCTTGGTTGCGCGTTGGAAAGGTTTGTAGCCATGTTACTTGTATTAAAACATACCGCGCTAGATTTGAAAGTCATATACAGTATATAGATTAAGGACTTGTCGTCAGGCCCGAGATGACGGTGGGGGGGGAGGACAGGAGGGACAAAATCGTCGGGCCCGGACTGTGAAAAAAAATACATTACAAAATAACTTTTGGTATAACTAACGTTTAAAAACTGTCTCAACAGATAGCAGCACCGGTAACTAGAACATGTTTCCAACAGCACTGCACTGGCTGCACAGTCAGTCAGTTGTTAGGCTGTTGTTGTGACAACTCTGTTGGTTTGCAATGGTTCAATTCTTCATTGTTTTAAGGTGAAGTTAGCACTATGGAG
This sequence comes from Bathynomus jamesi, assembly GCA_023014485.1. Taxonomy (NCBI): domain Eukaryota; kingdom Metazoa; phylum Arthropoda; class Malacostraca; order Isopoda; family Cirolanidae; genus Bathynomus; species Bathynomus jamesi. The sequence goes on along the minus strand of JAJOZX010003504.1, from coordinate 43,165 downwards.
TACAAATATAAGTCTGGATCACAGAAGAGAAAAGAAAAGCGAGAAAAAGATGAAAAACCAAGAAAAAAGGTCAGACTTGCAAGATACCTAAACTTTGATGATATAATTGAAACATTTGCTAACGGAAAAGCATGCAAAGCATCGTTAAATGAATTGTAGACTTGTAGACAACTTCACAAGTAGACTGATTTGGTGTTATGTGTTTTTATTCAAACGTATTAACACTATTAAAGAATGTTAAGTTTTTTTGCTTATCAACAGTGTTTTCATTTTTAATAAACATATTACAGAACTATTTCGTTCTAATAAATGTTTTTCAGTTATTGCCACTCATTCTTCCTAAGTTAACCCTAAGTCACTTAAAAAAACTTGTTTAAAAAAGTAGTAAAATTTGATTGGTACGGAGATTTAGGGAGTGGGGGCCTGATCATGCATCTTGCCCCGGGCCCAGTGCCAGCTCTCAGCAGCCCTGCTTGTCGAAACATCCTCCCTTGATGGCAATCATTGTAGCACATAATGTGGCTAATCTACAACAACCTAACAACGAAGGGTTTCACCTAAGATTTCATTCCCTTCACTCTTTTGCCTACTCCACAGCATTCCTACATTGGTTGCTCCCTTCTTTCCTCTTTTATCAAGTTCAACTCGTGACAGTTCAGTGGGGTCACACACACACACACACACCAATAAATATATTATATATTATATATATATGAAGTAAAACATACTCCATTTAGGAGATATCTATACACAATACAGCTGAATAATATTTATGGGCTTTTATAACCTACCATATTGAACCTACCATATTTAGTCACGCACAACATTTAATATTAATGCAAACAGTTTGAGTAATGTTTCACCTTATTACAATATTTTAATTATATTTGAATTCAAAATACCCTTAACGTTTCGGAGATAAATGCCAATAATAATATTACAGATTATATTATATTCATCATGGATAACCCTAAATGACGAAGAGGGATTCATGTGTCTTTGGGAGGGGATTAGATTTTGTATTCCAATTCAAAGGGGCCAGATTCTCACCAACTGTGACATATACACACACACACGTGTATATATATATATATATATATATATATATATATTATATATATATATATATATATAGGCAAACTTCACGAGGAATAATGGAATATGGTAAAACATTTAACAATATATACAAACTTTTTAGACACAAAAGCTTTTTTTTTGTACTGTGGAAAAGAAAGAATTTCAGGGTTATTTTCTCAAATATTTAGACGGCAGAGGGAGCAAGCGAAGCCTCGTGGCCGCACGCAGAAGGTCTGCATGAGGAACATCTGTAAAAGGCTCCACAACGCCCTCTCCGCCCTCAGAAGCACCTGTGAAGGATCAATACGAGGCTTAATGGAGCGGATCGCATCAGAAGTGAGGGAACGGCGCGAGCGAGATTTCTCTCCGGTTTTACCTATTCGTTTCGCCTCTTTAGATGCCCACTGCAATTTGTAATTTGGGCGTCTGCATCGTTTATCGAATTCCCTGACTGTATGTGGGCATACTGTTGCCCGTGCGCGCGTGTGCAGACGGGTATGGAAGAATTTAATCATCGTTAACACGAAGCGTTCATTATGAAGAAGAGATAAAAACAATCATTTTTAAATCAAAGATGCGGATATCAATAGGCCTACCATAAAAATGTCGCTGATACACTAAAAAAAAAGTGTCTCGCAATCAGTTTTGTTTCATTGCAGTGAAACGAGACCTTAATATTTATACAATTTCTAAAATATTCCAAAGGTTAACGAGGAAATGGAAATTATAAATTGGAATTTTAACCATTTTTCAATGGGGATGAAATAAACATTTTTAGGCGATGCAGTCTCGTTTTGTATTCTAAATTCTAATAACCGTTACGTTTATAATAAGCAACAAAATTCGCGTAGAATCGAAACGAAAAAGAGGAATATAACCTCATCTTTAAAGCTTTTCTCCTGCAAGGGTTCTCTCTCTCTCTCTCTCTCTCTCTCTCTCTCTCTCTCTCTCTCTCTCTCTCTCTCTCTCTCTCTCTCTCTCTCTCTCAAAACGGAAGCTAAAAGAACAAGAAAACAATGCATGAGTAAAAACAAAACTTTTTAATAAGTATATAATTCATTTCGTAGTTATGTCATTCGATTACCAATCGGGTCCAAATGGAAACATCATAAAGAAGAACGTACGATTTTATTGTTATAATAATAATATATATATATATACATTTTAACTGCAAACACGCAGTATAATTAACGTAAAGAACGACGCTTGTATAGGAGAATATTCCGCGCAAGATGAGGAGAGAGAACGAAACAAATGAAAAAATGAGGTAACCACCCGTGAATCGAACCCGGGATCTTCCGATTGCCAGTCAGATATGATAACCATTACACCACGGGCCTAACTCAAACAAATGCCGTAATTCTCCTACATACGCGCAGAAACCAATGCCCCAAGGGGGCACCTCCTGCATGCCGTAACATTATATACATTTTAACTGCAAACACGCAGTATAATTAACGTAAAGAACGACGCTTGTATAGGAGAATATCCCGCGCAAGATGAGGAGAAAGAACGAAACAAATGAAAAAATGAGGTTCGATTCCCGGGTGGTTACCTCATTTTTTCATTTGTTTCGTTCTCTCTCCTCATCTTGCGCGGAATATTCTCCTATACAAGCGTCGTTCTTTACGTTATATATATATATATATATATATATATATATATATATAATATATAAACTGATTGGTTACAATTTAAAAAAATAAACAAAATTATTTTCCTTCGAGCCGGATTCGAACCAGCGACCTATGGATAACTGTCATTTAAACCAACTACAGTCCACCGCTCTACCAACTGAGCTATCGAAGGCACTATAATAATTGTCGCTTTCTCTTAACAAAATACACAAACTCTAAACTCGACATGAAAATGACCTTCATGAGAATTTCGTCGAAGGGAATCTTTTCGACATTCTAATAACTTAATCTAACCTAACCTTAATGGATAGGCTTACCCTAAATTTATCCTACCTCAGCTTAACCTAATCTAACCTTAAAAACTTGACAAAATGTTGTCAACTCTCATCAATCACTGGTTTTCAATATGGTATGTTTTTAGTGTGAACTTACGAGTTTGTCTCTTAATTAAGCGTAACGTTAGCTATATTTTATGCAGCGTGTACTCTTTCTTTTATATAATTTCGTCGATAGATAGATAGATATAGCGTAGTTATTTAAATTAAATATAAAAACGTAAAATACTCGCTCGCATATAGATGTTATACAATACATATTCAAGCACGCATTTTATCTTTGTTAAGCGAATTGTAGTTATTTAAATCAAACTTACTATCAACGTATATGAAACCCCCTTTAAAAACACACTATATCTCAATTGCAAGTATTTTACAAATAAGCAAGCAATCAAGCAAGCAAGCAAACGAGCAAGCAAGCAGAGGAAATTAACGTGTTTTTACTAAAACAAACTTATCTAACTGTATAGAGGAAATTTTTTTTCTGTTTGAAAAGCTTTTTCGTTTAAAAATGTGACGTTCATAAAAAAAATAGAAACTAAATAATAATAATAAAATAATACACACACACACACACACTACATGTCTTCATATTCAGCTGAAACCTGCCTGCATGTCTGCATGTAAGAGCAAAGGATTTCCTTGCATATCTGTGAGAGACTAGAGGATCTTTCGAACTTATCATTTTAACAGATTCTATAATTATGCACGTGGCTTCATGCACAAGCAGTTAGATTTTAAGACGGACTGAAATTAATTTAATTTTATAATCTTTCTTCTTAATCCGAATACTTGCGTATCACTTAAGTCAAACTAATTAATATGAAAATTTAAAAAAAAACTCGGAATAGTCATTGCTGCGGTTAACGGATATCAGAATTTAGATCAGCAAACGAAATATATTGGGACTTCGATTTAACGTACGAGTATTTATATGTGAAAATGCATCAATTTCAAATACCTTTTGTCAGCGATGCGATCGGAGGATATATAATTGATTTCAGAAAGGCTTATCCTCTACATAAATTAGAAGGTTATGTGTGTGTGTCAGAAACAAGAAAACTCTAAAATACTTATTTGAGTTAAAAATTATTTCTGTAGAGAAATGACATTTACGTTCATTTGTGTGTATTAAACTATTTATACGTGTCAAAAACACGCTTAGAACTTAAATCATCGCATTAATGAGTCGCAGGATGAGAAATATATGTGACACCTTTGAAATACTGATGTTGGACACCGAACGTATATAAAATTAATCCTATCAAATCCGTTTTGTTGAAAGATGCGTGACTTTGAGGCTCTTCTAACGAACAAACATTTTACATGCTCGAGTCTCAAAACCGCAGTTAAGAGACTTAGTTCGATGTTACCTTTTTGTTAACGGTAAAGAGAGGAAAATTTTCCAATTATACATTAACCAAATAAAGAGACGCACCTTCGCTGTCCGCACGCACGCACGCGAGCGGCGCTTGTCATGTTTCTTGCTTTCTTCCGCAAGCACCCATAACAAAACTTTAAAGAACTAAAAATAGTTTTCTTTTATCTATATGTATAAACAAAAGTACAAAGCTAGAGTTAGTTAGGACTTTCCTGCCCGCAAGACAAATAAACACTTAAAAATTTTATTAGTAATTAACATCGAGCCAAGTTGAAGTTATATTCTAAACATCAACTCAGAAAATAATTTCATATTAGTAAATAAACTTAAAATAAACTACTAGTAAAAACAAAATAAGTATCATATGTAAACTCATACATATATAAGATTATACATACATACATACATACATACATATATATATATATATATATATAATGTGTGTGTGTGTGTGTGTGTAGGTGAGAGAGAGAGAGTAGAGGGTAGTGAGAAAAATGTTGGAACGTGACTTTTTTGTTATTTTGGAGTAAAATTAGTTGGTTAAGGAGGTTGGCCCGAGATAAAAATATAAATGTGGTGCAGCTGCTTTTATTGCGGTGGAGAGCACATAACCAAAACCATTTTGTCTCCTTTAATTGTACGAGAAAAAGAATGTCATATTATTTTCAGTTTAACAGTTCTTGTAAAAAAAAGAAATGTTTTAATTTCTATAATTTTGATTTTGTGTAATATTTTTTTTTTCGAAAAATGAAATTTTTATATAATTATTATTAGCTTAGAAAACATATAAAGAGCTAAAATGTTTGCGTATAAGAAGAAAAGGGAGAGAAAAACAAGATAAACCTTCCTAACCTAATTTCATATCGTTTTAAAAACATGCTATAGAAAAATGAATTCGTTTTACCATCTGTTACGTTGTATATAATAAGAGAATTATCCTCTTCAGCAAATGATATGGCAACCTGCAAATCCCCAACCCTAATAAATCAAAGTACCTAAGTCATATCATTTGTAACAGGAGCCAATCTTACAACCAGTAGTCGTGTTTTTCAGTCGCCATGTTTGTTTACATAGCCATGTTGGAGTGACAAGTGCGCAGAGCTATGCGCCTGACATTTCATCTTATCGTATATTTTGAGACGTTATTGTCGCGTTTATTTCTCTTAGATCCTTCAAATTTCTTTTTATTTTATGCAGCCATACAATTAATTTGAGAATCGTAACATGAAATATAGTAATAAACACACACACACACACACATATATATATATATATATAATATATATATATATTATATATATATATATATATATATTATATATAATAAAAGACTATTGTAATACAATATTGACTTTAATGAAAAACTTGCCAAGAATAAATACCATTTTAAGAAAGAGAGACAAAGAACCTTTTTGTATTATAATGAGAAATGTATCGCAAACATTTAATACGTTGTCTCTTGCCTACCGCATGCAAACGAACTGTTGTTTCTTTGTTTGTTCGTTTAGATGATTCTAAACTGTTATAAAGTACATTATACAAACATAACATACAGTGTACATCGTATGTAAAAGATATAGTTTAACTCTTTCTTTAGTTAGTTATAATAAAGCGGGAATAAAGGAGGAGAATTATAATTTTATGGTATTTCATTTTACTTTAAATTACATTTAGATATTTTTTTTTACAGTTTTCGTGATTGCTCCCTGAATATTCATACAAATATGATTCACTTATTTGAAAGCTACGGACTTCGATCCTATGAATGGATGTGCGTACTACAGGATGTCCCAGAAGTCGCTGTAGATACGTAAATTAGAATCATAACGAATAACACTTCCCTTATTCCATTATAAAAAGGGCAAAGCTCCAAATGTTGCTTGTGCTTTTTACAATACTTTTTCTTATAGCGAAGATTTTATTAAACATTTTTAATTTTCTTCAGTTCTCAAGCGTTATTTCTTCACGCTTTTCTAGCAATCTATATCTATTTGCAGTATCTCTATTTTTCACTCACTCACTCACTCATTCGCTCACTCATACACTCACTGCAATGACACCAGCAAAGCAGAGCGATGAAGCGCCGTGTAAATTTGCAGAGCGTCCTTTAAATGAGTTTGTTTTGCTCTCATCGAAAGCGACATCTGGCGCCGCAGTGCGAATTAGGCTAATCTTGTCGGCGTTTAAACAGCCATGGAAGGACCGCAGAAAAGGTCAAACTGTTTAACAATACCTTTCATTCACGCATTTAATTGGCTTGCGGTCAGCTACTGAAAGAACAAATGTCTCTGCCTATCATGTCCAATAGGCTTTAAGCCATCATATCCTCTCTTTGGACGTTGAGAGAAGATCGGACTTTGTGGGTTTAATTGATTTCAAACCTATTATTAATTCTCTGTTGCTGAGTGTGAACGCTCCGTTTCATAATAGGTTAGAAAGGGCTTTTCAGTACTGGGTATGGAGACACTCTCGTGGGGAAGTGGGGTATCTTTAAAATAATTTCATAATGAAACCGTTGTATTTAGTCATTGTTTTAATTAACTTTTATTCTTCAATTGTCAATTTATTAAAAATTTAACGTAATAATTCATATATAGGCCTAATGCAAACCCACAAGGACAAAGAAAATTATTCCAAGTCCTTTCGTGTATTCAGCAACACACCTCGTCAGGGAATTGTTGAATACACGAAAGGCCTTGGAATAATTTTTCTTTTTCCTTGTGGGTTTGTATCATTCATTCATTTCACGTGTTTAAGTATGAAATTCAACCCACATTACACACACACACACACACACACACACACGAGTATATAGGCTATATATCAAAACGAAAAAATGTTCAAACGAAGCTTCTGTTTCCTAAATTAAATTTTTATATATTTACCATTGCATGGTAAACCTGGGTGATGATATAATAGTAAACATGATATAATAGTCCATCTTCCCGAAAATTCATACCACCCACGTTGTATTCCAAACCCAGGTTTGGATTTGGCATAGTTGACTGATATATGATATCCTAATAAGCTAATTTCATTCACACCTTCCTACACCAAAAGGCTAAATAAAAACAGTTGCAAAATTAATGAAATACTTTATGCAAATAAATCGCACAAAATTTAACTAAGAACCAATGCAATAAAGCAAGAAGCTCGAGGAGCAATTTGTATCAAAATAAACAAATACTCCATTTTGCTTGTTTCATGTTATAAAATTATCGAAATACTTATCAATAAAGCATTTTTCTTTCTTTCAATGTAAATAAAGTATAATATACAGATAAGTAAAACCGTAAACCTTCTGCGATAATCTTTCTCGTACATGTTTTCATATGCCCTACAAATTATGTACGTATAATGTACAGGGTGTCCCATAAGTCTGGAACCATAGGGTAAAATAAGTCATTCATATTTTTCCGTTTATGCAAGTGCCCATGATGTTTTTGAGTAAGGAAGAATACAGCCAGGTAATTCTGCTCGTAGGAAATCGAAGTCAGAGGGAGGTCGCTGAGGAATTTGACAGATTGCATCCGGACCGCGCGCCGATAACACACAGCTGTGTCGGCAAACTTGTAGCAAAGTTCAGGGAAACGGGATCCATAGGAGATAAACCACGCAGTGGACCTCCGAGGACATCCACCGACGATGACACAGCCGCTACCATCCTCACTCATTTCACAAACAGTCCCCAAAAGTCTCTCCGGCGTTTTTATTGCGGTTTTTATCATTTTGCCCTATGGTTCCAGACTTACGAGACACCCTGTATAATTGTTTTTACGCACATGTATTTAACTAATTAGAAAATAAAAAGGATCTTTTAAACTATTCCCCCCCCCACCCCCACCTCCAAAACATACTCTTTTCAACAATCACCACCCCAATGTTGATCTTTTCAACTATATCCCCCACAAAGTTTAAACTCTGCAAATTAACCAAAATAAGATAAGAAAACAATAACAACAAATTTATTATGTATTGCAAACATATAATAAATGGAGAACCATTATTTACATAGGATAAAATTTGAATGCCCGGTTAGGTCAACTGTATGCCCTTGACGATTGGTTAGGTTTAGTCGTGATATTTGCGTTAGGTTTAACGAAAATATCACGACTAAACCTAACTAATCGTCAAGGGCGTACAGATGACCTGACCGGGTATTCAAATTTTATCCTATGTAAATAAATGGTTCTCTATAAACCGGAAATATGATAGAATATAATAGAATTTTCAAGATATGTATCTTGTATACATATCTTAAAAATTCTATTATGTAAATAAGATAAGTAAAACCTGTTAAATTATCTCCCCCCTAATATTGACCTTTTAAACTATGTCCCTCTCTCTGAAGCTGGGGAGGTGGAATAGTTTAAAGATCCAATAAAGAATATATTATATATATATATATATAATATATATATATATATATATATATATTATATATATATATATGAATAGAAACGACGTAAATAAGGAGCGTCTCTGCGCACGGGGAGGAAATACGAATAAATGAAAAATGAGGCGAACCGCCCGGGAATCGAACCCGGGCCTTCCAATTGCAATTGGAAGGCCCTGGGTTCTATTCCCGGGCGGTTCGCCTCATTTTTCATTTATTCGTTATTTCTCTTCCCCGTGTGCAGAGACGCTCCTTATTTACGTCGTTTCTATTCATTTATATACTGCGTGGTCATTGCAGTTATATATATATATATATATATATATATATATATATATATATATATATATATATATATATATATATTCTTCGATACAGTTTTTAGTTTCAAGAAAACAAACCAACTTTATAACGCTCATGACCCACGACGCACCTCGTTATGACCTACTTCTGAATATACTATTTATAATGTAATCTATCACAGTTCTTTATTGATAACACACGTTAACGAGGAGTTCAAAATAAGAGTAATATTTGTCTCATTCTTTAGTACTGTTTTTATAAAGATTAATTAATGCTTCATGCAATTAAGCAATTAGAATCAACGACACTTATCCTTTTTCTACGCTGATGGAAATTCACAGAATCCCACGTCATTCCATGCGTGTTACTCATTGTTACAGGGAATAGAATAGTGACATCATTTCGATGATCTCAAAGATTACTCGTTAATAACTGCATTCAAAAGGTTTTTATTTAATTAAAAAAAATCTACATTTGTTTGCTTATTAGACAAATAGTAAAGCCTACAGCTAATTAAGGGCCATTTTATATATATATATAATATATATATATATATATATATACACGTATATTTTTTCTACACACGTATATTTTTTCAATGTTAAAATTAGTACAATATGGCAAAAATTGTGATATTGTATTATTTATTTTCGCCAATAAAGTTTTTGATTTAGTTTGATTCGAAAATAATTTGTTCAGAATGATCAGGACCAATTTTGTTAAAATCAAACTAAGTAGAATTAAATGAAGTTACTTCAAAATAAATTTGGTTTAGATTAAACGCGTGTACAGTATATAAGATTATATTTATTTGGAATTGGGCTGAACGTCATATAGGAAATATAAAAATAATTAATTCCAAGTGAATAAAATCTTATATTTGTTCAATGTAAACAAAATATATTTTGAAGCAACATCATTTATTTAGATTATTGAATGTTGGAATGTAGAAGTTTGGCATCTAATGTCGGGTTGCAATAAGAAGTTGCATTCCTTTCTTCGCATGATTTAAATATTAGTATTTAGATATTACATTAAGAAAAAAATTAATTTAAACAAAAAATTTATTTGGATTTTAGACTAACGAAGTACCATGTTGAAAATTATCAGATCTAATTTTGTTAAAATTAGGTCTGGTAATTTTGAACACGGTACTTTGTTAGTTTAAAATCCAAATAAATTTTGTTTAAATAAAAAAATTTCTTAATGTAATATCTAAATATTAATATCTAAATCATGCGAGAAAAAAGAAGCAACTTCTTACTGCAACCCGGCATAAGATACCAAACTTCTACATTCTAACATTTCATCTCACTCGCATAACATACTCTGTATTCATCTTTTCTTCTACATGTCTCTGTATCGGGTTAGGCATCAATGCAGTTTTTATACTAAGATAGTATTGCCATTTTGGTCCTAAACATAATATCATTATTTGATGTTAAGCACGCGACATTAACTTCGATTTATCGTCGACGATTTCACCAAATTAATGATTCATCGACAAAATGGTTTTCACTTCATCTGAAATTAGCCTATACTGTTTATATATATATATACATTAAAATCGTACGATAATAATATGTATTATTATTATTATTATTATTATTAATTTACAATAAAATATATTTAATGAATAAATAGAGAAGAATTAATGCATTGAACTTTTTCTTATTTGGTTTCGGAAAAATGCGAAGAAAAGTTTTGAGGATTTGAAAGTAATTCGTCTTGAAAGGAAAATAGGCGAAGACAAGTAGACAAATACGTAACGGAAAAACGGAAGCAGAATGTAACGTTTCAATTCTCACGGATTTCAGGCATCCTGAGAGTCAATAAGTTCCTGTTACGTCGTTTGAGGCACTCTGTATACGTACATCACGCGTATAGGGATCTATGTTCATTATAAGTGAATCCTAATTATTGAGGAATTGTAAGACAATATAATTAAAACCAAAAACTACATTTAAATACAGTTCTATCCTAAAACAAAAAAAGGTTTCAAAACCTGTTAGATGAAATGAATAAAGATTAGAGCACGTCTTAATACAACACGAATGGTTGGAACATTGGAGACATTCAGAAAGGGAATTAAGGACAACCATTTTGGACGAGGCTAAACAACAACAAAAGCGTTTGACGGTTTCGGAGGCAGGAAATGTTTTCTTTTCCCATTTGGACAAAGGAACATTAAAGAGGGCGATAAGGCATCGTTAACAGGCCCATCTGTCACCTCCGTTTAGTCATCTGACCTCTCTCGAATCTCTGATCCATCTCGCTTCCACTTGTCACTTTTAACTTTTTGCATAATAGGTCATACGAGACAAATAAATGAATACTTATATAGATGTTAAGTGCCAACTTATATCATTCGGAAGTGCCAATACAGAGGGGTCGAAAACATGTCGATTCTAAACAGTTATTAAATAATTAAATTTATATATACTGCATATATATATAATTGTTTGTGTGTGTGCGCGCGCGTGCATAGTGAGTAGATTACTAAATTTGCAGTTTGCTTAATTGTGTAACATGAACATTATGAATAACACAATTATACATTCCTTCAATACGAAGTTCAAACAAGACTAAATAAATTGGGCTTTTATGAAGTATTTCGATTTAAATTAACAAAATGTACGTACAGTATATTTAGTTTGACAATATGGGGTCCATTCTATTGATTTTACGTGAATTTGTACGTATACTAAATGACGAAGAATACGCGTTACGAAATAAGTACTCTACTTTATCATTGGCGATTCTCAAGCGTGCATACTGCTCGCAAACACTTTATAGGCGCAGCTAGTACGCGAGTGTTGTATGGCACTCGAGATCTCCCGCATATACATATTTTATACGCGCATATACGCTCGAGTGATTGCGCGCGAGCAAAAAATGCTTTTCTGAATTATTCTCGCACCGCATTCTGGAACCGCGAGTGCCGGGTGCCAAATCCACGCTTATAAGAGTTGAACCTTAATTCAACAACGAAATAAGCAACATACGCGCGCTTGACTCAACACCAAGAAATTTATATACATTTTGAGTTATGAACCATCTACTAAAAGGTGTTTTTCTTCGGAATACTGCATCACTTGCATTACAACCAAATTTTCGTTCTTAATGCTAAAATACTCGTAGAAATCTATACATTATTTTTTCCTCTTTTGTTACTGAAACACACACACCACACACACACACACACACACACACACACACCAAAACAGTAGGTGTGTAACACATCTTTTGTTACACACCAAAACAGTAGAAAAAGACTTATAAAAACAAAAGTTAATTCGATGATTGTGAATTCGAAAATAAATCGGAAAATACATTTTACGAAAATTTTCAAAAGGAAAAAATCACTTAAATTAAATTGTTTCAAAAGAAGACATTTAGTTTGCAGCGATTAATTTAGGAAGGAAACGTTTATGAAGCCGAATTTTTAAAATTATTAAAAATGGACATCATGGCAATGTACAGGGTGTCCCATATAAGTCCGGTCTCATAGGAAAATTTATTTTAAATTAAATTTACAAAGTGAGTGAGTTACAATCGTGAGGAAAAGGCGGAGGCTTTTTCCTCACGAGTGTGAGTGTGAGTGTAACTCGCTTCCATATTAGCCATTGCGTATTATTCTACCTGCAAGTTAAAAAAAGGTCTCAAAACAAGACATCAGTTTGAACATTTGTTTCAGTTCTAATGTATTCCTTTTGTAAGTTTAATTTAAAATAAATTTTCTTATGAGACCGGACTTATGGGACACCCTGTATTTCACGTACAAGTTATTATAATTGTAATAGTTTTAATGTATCATTTCAATTTTTATATGAATTTTACAGTCCCGCTTGACGAAGGAAAAATGTTCTTAATTAATACGAACACGCAATTTTTTTCATTACTTAAAACACACTCATACGTACACTTTAGTATAATTATATGGATAATAATAATAATAATTATGCTTGCAGAGATGCGTCCTTGGATAAACAATAGTAATAAGAATTCGGCATTAATTTTATCATCATTGAAAGGCTCCTCATATTGAAATATCATTAACGATTTAAAGGTTTTCTCCTCCGTATACAAACACTAATCTAAGTCTTCAAAATAATTTGCATCATCACGTCACAAATAGTTTTCAAATGTCCGTCATGCAGGAAAAATGCGCATCAATTTAGTTTTCCTTCGTATAGATCAGGGGTGGCGGGGGGGGTTCAACCTTGTCTCCACCGTGTACCCTTTTGAAAAGTCAAGGTGTTTTCGTGTACCCTCATACAAAATAAGTATATATACCAAGTTCAAAGGGTGAATTTCACAATTAAACACGTGAATGAATGATGCAAACCCACCCACCCAATCCTTGTGGATTTGTATTATATATATATATATATATATATATATATATATATATATTAATATATATATATATATATATGGGAATGAACTCAGAATGGTTCCCTGAGTTTTTTATGATACACACAGACCGTGCATGGAACAAGGAACTCTTCTGGGATAATTAAATCCACTATAGTCCGAATAAGTAATGGTAAATGACAAATACCATAGTTTTCTTTTTCATGATGCAAGCCCGACGTGGGCAACGGGTCTCTCGCAAAGAGGTCCCATAAATATAGCTTCCCTCACCAGCTATCTGCAAAGCAGACAGGATCCAGCTTTGGGACATGGATCTAGGGTTTAAAGCAGCCTAGCCCCACTACATTTAGAACCTCAATATAAGTAAAAGACTCGTTGCATTCACGTCGGATTGAATAAATCAAAGAAAAAGGGGTAACTATTATATTTTTAGCCAAAACCAAAACTTAAACCTCAACTGGCAGAATTGAGCGTCCACTTTTCAAGGCACATAACATGTCCGTTTCATGATGGGAATGAACTTTGATTTATTCAATCCGACGTGAATGCAACGAGTCTTTTACTTATATTGAGGTTCTAAATGTAGTGGGACTAGGCTGCTTTAAACCCTAGATCCATGTCCCAAAGCTGGATCCTGTCTGCTTTGCAGATAGCTGGTGAGGGAAGCTATATTTATGGGACCTCTTTGCGAGAGACCCGTTGCCCACGTCGGGCTTGCATCATGAAAAAGAAAAACTATGGTATTTGTCATTTACCATTACTTATTCGGACTATAGTGGATTTAATTATCCCAGAAGAGTTCCTTGTTCCATGCACGGTCTGTGTGTATTATATATATATATATATATATCATTATTAACTTGCAGTGTTGAAATGTTTCGAAAAGTGTATTTACAGAGGTGTTATTTGCAGAAGTGAAGAAAATGAGAAAAACATGTATTTTGTCAGCTCACTGCAATGTACCCCTGAAAAATCTAATATGTACCGGTAAGGATGCGTGTAACCCCGTTGAAAACCCTTGATATAGATCGTGCATGACAAACTATGCATTGCAAAGCGTTGAAAACTCCACCTTTAATTAAATCTCGGTGAATGCCAAAACTTTGGCTTCCGCAATCAACTATAAGAATGAGAGGAATTAACTGCATGCTGTACGAGCGAAAATATTTCAGAACTTTTTTCCATTAATTAAACTTTTGAAATAAACCAAATGCTTTGCACTTACGTCCAATGAGTTAACATCTACGGATACAGCGTGAAATTCTTACGTTTTGCAATCTCGTATTAGAGAATTTTTGCTTTTAAACGATCTCCAAACTCGATGCATAAACGCGTATAATGCGAAGTTAAACTCTAGAAATTTGACCGAATATTGTTAAGCTACTAATAATAATTAATCACTACTAACAATAACATTTTACCATTTAATTCAATAAAATACATCGTGAAATTAAAAATTAAAAATATCAACTTTTTTAATGAAGGAAATTTTCTCTAAACATTTTTTAAGATTTTGAGTAGATAAATGGGTCAAATAATTTACATTATAGACATTATAATCGCTCAACATCGATAACGGAAGAAACCCGAAATTATTGAACAAAAATTGCGCATTCACGCCCTTAATTCATTTTCACGATTACTGATCGCAAGATACAAAAGCCACGAGACGTAAGATACAGAAACGTATAAATCCTCAATATAAATAACAGCGATGCGCGAAATATGTATATAATAATAATATCGTTACAAAATTACGCGATTCGTTTATACGCGATGTGCGCTTTTAACGTTTGTGTATATAGAGGGAGGTGATTATCACTTCTTGGTGATATTAATATGTCGCATCCTCTTATGGAGTATATAATTTTTCTTACGCTTTTCAGATGCACTTATTGTAGTAAAAACGTGGGAGAGGAAAAGAGAAAGGGAAGGAAGAGAGAGAGGGAGAGAAAGAGAGAGGTGGAAGCGAGAAGCGCGACGTAGGAAGAGCGCTCTAATTATACCTTTGATACGAGGGTAGAAAAGGAAGCGGATCGTTCTAATGCATTCGTTGCGCGTTCATTGAAGAGACCATTAGGCGTGCTGTGCCCTCGTATACCGTCCTCTCCTTCGCCTCGTCCTGAGGAGCGTTGGAGGGCATTATAGAGGCCATTCCTCCGCCTTCTAATTATTATTAACCCTCTATCTGAGGCGTTGATTACCTCGTGGCTGCCCTCACTCCGGTGTCCCCTCGCAACCCCTTCGTTAGTTAGTATTCATATTTCACGCCGTTTCGCCTCTAAAGAGAGGGAGATGCCGCCGAGGGTAATGTGGCGTAAAATTCCCTCTTCCCTCGCCGCTCTCTGACGTCACTCGCAAAGGGGAAATGAAGACATACGGCCGGGATTTGCGACTGGTATTATGGACCCTTTCCCCTCACGCATATATTTCTATACCGGTTAGACTTCCCCTCTCTTTAGTTTTATTAAAGACGAATTTCGGAAGGAATTCGTGATAAGGGATTCTTTTAATTCTGCAACACACAAAGAGCTTTTAAGTCCTCTTAAATAAAGGTTTCCAAATTAAGTATCAGCAAACAAGTATTTTGGGTCAAACGGAGCTTTCGCAAACAATATTGTTTTTTTTTTCTTTTGGAGGGCCAGAGAGCTTTATCGGTATAAATAACGTATGAAAAGTATTTACAAGATTTATAAGATTTATACATTAAATGTAGCTATTTAGAGACGAATAAAAAGCATTGCACGAGCATCATTATTGAGATACGCACAAAAAATGCTAATATGTTATAAGATAATTCTATTTTCGGTACACTCCATTTATATACATACTAACACGTAAAATCAGGCCATATATATATATATATATATATATATATATATATATATATATATATATATATATAGACTTTCCATCTAGAAATTAACTGTAGAGAGAATATTTCTCAAAAGAGTTATTTAGAAAAGTGATTCTGTAAAACATCAACAACAACAAAAATAAATAAATAAATAAAATTTAAGAAATGAATTAAAATCATTCATTATCGTTATATGTCAAAATGTGCCGTCAACTGAATCGGCAAAAAAAATTCATCAACGGTGCGCATATTATTTACTCGCATAAGGCCTACAATCATTTCAAATTTGATCCTAATCGATCTTGTTCATAACGATTTATTGACAATAGATAAACGGGGATATCTCTCTCTCTCTCTCTCTCTCTCTCTCTCTCTCTCTCTCTCTCTCTCTCTCTCTCTCTCTCTCTATATATATATATATATATATATATATATATATATAGATATATAGATATTATAGGGTGAACCAAATGTAGGTGGACAGTAAATGATAACGTTTATTTTGAGAATACATATTTAATTTTTTTGTATACTATAATACAAAATAAAATTTAAATAAATTTAGTTATAATATTTAATATAATAAAACACAAACACCATAGTTATAATGAACACCATAGTTATAATATAATAAACACAAACCGTATTCAACCTACTGTCCACCTACTTTTGGTTCACCGTGTATATATATATATATATATATAGGTATTCCTAAATCGCCAAATTGTTCCTGCATTTTTGTCGGTGGTCATTGACGACATATTCGCTCCAACATGTGATGTTTTTTTATTTTTTCAAATTTTTAATTACTTACGCTTACCCTAAGGTAGGGAGAGGTCCTATTAAAAAGTTTAGAGACTGCGCTTTTTTATCATATATAATAATTATTTTTTCGAATTTCACTGGCGTTAGGATTTTAATTAAAAAACTCGGAAGTCAAATTATTACTACTTCGTGTTACCTCAGGATTTTACACACCCAGTTTTTTATTTTATTTTATTTTAGGTCAGTATATTTTAGGTCAATAAATATATAAATAACTTTGGATCTTGATTTTGGCTCTCTTCTTTTTCTATAAGGGGCACATTTTTGCGAGCATTCGCCCTTGGCTCCTCCTTCCTGCATAAGAAAAAGAAGGTTAGGTTAGGTTTGGTTAAAAGGTTAACCTAACCTAACTTAACCTAAATTGACCTTGACCCCCTCCCCCCCAAAAAAAATCTCCTACAACACTGTACTAGCTATTTCTGTATAGGTGGAAAGTGCTACAAAAGATAACACCGAAGGAGCGAACGCAACTTTTATTTATATATATATATATATATATATATATGAATAGAAACGACATAATATTAAGGAACGTTTCTGCACACGCGGAAGAGAAATAACGAATAAATGAAAAATATTATGTCGTTTCTATTCATTTATATACTGCGTGGTCATTGCAGTTAAATGCATATATATATATATATCGGGTGGCCCAAAAAAAATGGCACCAATTTTGAGAAGTGATATCTCAATAACCATTGCAGCTAGGGACTTAAAAAAACAACCAAATGAAAGATAATTCTTTTCTCTTTAAATACTTATTCTATGGCTTGATGGTTATAAGCCCATATAATGCCCGAAATTGGCTTCCACAAAAAATATATAAAAAAAAAAGTTGCGCATTTATATTTATTCCTTGATCCTAATTTTAAATGAAATTTTTCTATTCCAGACCCCTCAAGATGGGATTGAGAGAATCTGATAAGAACATTATACAAACACTACGTGAAGAAAAAGGATATTCATTAAACAGAATCCTTTACGAATTTCCAAATAGAAATTGGAAAAAAAGAACTGTGGCGCATTTTTTACAAAAACTTAAAGAAACCGGCAGCAGTCAACGGCGTCTGGGAAGTGGTCGACCAGAAACTATTAGAACGCCAGAAAACATTGAAAAAGTAAATGAAATGGTTTTAAGTCAAGAGGAACAACCGGGAACAAGTAAAAGTGAACGTGAAGTTGCGAAAGAAACCGGGATTTCACGTTCATCAGTACAGCGAATTATTCGCTGTACTGATGAACGTGAAATCCCGGTTTCTTTCGCAACTTCACGTTCACTTTTACTTGTTCCCGGTTGTTCCTCTTGACTTAAAACCATTTCATTTACTTTTTCAATGTTTTCTGGCGTTCTAATACTTCTTGGTCGACCACTTCCCGGACGCCGTTGACTGCTGCCGGTTTCTTTAAGTTTTTGTAAAAAATGTGCCACAGTTCTTTTTTTCCAATTTCTATTTGGAAATTCGTAAAGGATTCTGTTTAATGAATATCCTTTTTCTTCACGTAGTGCTTGTATAATGTTCTTATCAGATTCTCTCAATCCCATCTTGAGGGGTCTGGAATAGAAAAATTTCATTTAAAATTAGGATCAAGGAATAAATATAAATGTGCAACTTTTTTTTGTATATTTTTTTTGGAAGCCAATTTTGGGCATTATATGGGCTTATAACCATCAAGCCATAGAATAAGTATTTAAAGAGAAAAGAAGTATCTTTCATTTGGTTGTTTTTTTAAGTCCCTAGCTGCAATGGTTATTGAGATATCACTTCTCAAAATTGGTGCCATTTTTATTGGGCCACCCGGTATATATATATATATATATATATATATATATATATATATATATATATATATATATATATATAACAAATGGATAAACATTTTCTTTAAGAATTTCTGTAAATATATTAGACGAGTTTGTTTTCAAAGTTAAGCAATAAAAATTTTCATCAAAGGAAGAAGCGATTTTCAATATTGTTTACTCTGTAACGAACATTATGAAATACTTTCCCGACTTCCGACAAAATTATATGTTGTACATATACTAAAGTCTAAAAGCAAATATATACACAGTATATTAAAGTATTTCGATTTATCCTCAACGCAAAATATATGAAATATATGAAATTTGAAAGTAATTTAATTGATATATATATATATATATATATATAATATATATATATATATATATATATATATATATAAAATATGTTACACATAGACTGTCCATGGAACAAGGAACTCTTCTGGGATAATTTAATCCAGTATAGTTCGAGTAAGTAATGGCAAATACTAAAGTTTTTTCTCTTTGATGATGGAAGGCCAACGTGGGCGACGGGTCACATTGTGACGTTGGGCTTTTATCATGAAAAAAAAACTTTAGTATTTGCCATTTACCATTACTTACTCGGACTATACTGGATTAAATTATCCCAGAAGAGTTCCTTGTTCCATGCACGGTCTGTGTGTAACATAAAAGTTTCTCAGGGGACAATTCTAAGTTGTTGCATATATATATATATATATATTCGCCATTATATTATCAACAGAAAATGAAACTATAGTTTTATTACGACATATAAGCAGTTATATAGCGTTATTTTGCGAGTAAAACTCATCATATTTCATCCGCAAATCTTACAAAATAATAAGATACTTTTTTTGTTTACTAAATATAAAATAAGAATTCTGAGCTATTATATAGAAAGTAAGAGAATAAACTTAAAGAAAATATGAAAATCATTCGTGTCTTTCAGACTGGATCCCATTATAACTTTGTAACTGTAAATAAATACGATGGACTCTTTCTTACTCGCGTCTATGAATATATTAAAAAAAAAATATATATACGTTGACCCGTTCAATTAAATTTCATTTCGTTTCACTTGAAATATTTTAATATCATTATTACAGATATTTTCATTAACGTCCACTTACGTAATTTTGTACCTTTAAATTAAAAAAGAAAACATCCATTTATTTTTATAATAATTATATCGTTATTTGCACACACACACACACACACACACAGAGAAAATAATTATATATATATATATATTATGATGTGACATTCGGAAAGGTATCTGGGATAATACAAATTCCTTCAAGTTTACTCGTAATGGCCACCATTTTCAACTCCATTACATACTAAACTATTTTGAACTCTGCTTCGGTATAGAGATACGTAATATAAAAAAGATTCCGTTATATTTTAATAATAAAAAAAAAAATGATCGCGTCAGACAATTTCTCTTCGCGGCTTTTAACACCTAAGTGTGGAAAATGTGTGGGTTTTTATTATAATCCTAAATTTGGTATCTACATATAAATATATTTTTCCGCCATCGCTGTTTTTCTTTCATTATTTTATTTACTCTTTTAATGCTTAATTAAAGCGAAATTTATCGACATTTTTACACAAATGATAGTTTCGTATCGTTTTTGAGATAGATTTCCATTTATCGTCATTAATTTTAAGATGTATCAAATAACCGATGTTATATATATATATATATATATATATATATATATATATATATATATATATATATATATAGTTGCAGTAATAATAATAAAACGAAATTTATTATAAAATTTTGTTGTCTTCTCAGATTAAATATTTATAATCTCTATATATACTCTTTCGGTATCCCATCAAACTATATATATATATATATATATATACGCAGCAATACAATAATAAATATAGAAGAATGAAAAATGAATGTAGTAGGTTATATAATAGAAGAAAAATATTTGTTTGAAGATATTTGTAAAACTTGTATAAATTGTATTCTTTTCCTGAATAAAGTTTTTAGTGAGTTAGGAATACGCGTTAAAAAATGTATTATTATTGTTATTTTTCTTATTATTATTATCATTATTATTATATATGTGCGCCCTATACGTACCTTTAAAATTATCAGGATTATTCATTATAAATATAATATAT
Organism: Bathynomus jamesi; assembly: GCA_023014485.1. NCBI lineage: Eukaryota > Metazoa > Arthropoda > Malacostraca > Isopoda > Cirolanidae > Bathynomus > Bathynomus jamesi. The sequence goes on along the minus strand of JAJOZX010003504.1, from coordinate 22,028 downwards.
AAATTCTAATCCAAGTATAATTACTACGTGCGGTATAGCCGTATATATATATATATACCTATGTGTGTATATATATATATATATATATATATATATATATATATATGAATAGAAACGACGTAAATAAGGAGCGTCTCTCCCCGTGTGCAGAGACGCTCCTTATTTACGTCGTTTCTATTCATTTATATACTGCGTGGTCATTGCAGTTATATATATATATATATATATATATATATATATATATATATATATATATATAATATATATATATAATATGCCTGTGTGTGTGTGTATTGACTACTGTTTTTTCTTTTTATTTTACGGGATAGGGATACTCGCAAATTACATGCGTTACAGCAAAGTAGGCAAATATGCAAACTTTGAGTGTACATACCGTATTGTGTATAATTGTATATACGCAATCACTAAATTAATTCCACGATTTAATCCATAAAGACTGACAGCTTAAATAAAGTTTATGTTTCTTTATAGCCTATAATAAAACTTTATTAGCATCGATGTTTGTACAAAGCGTTTCTGAAATGTACTTTAGCGTCATTAAGTCGTCGTTCTTCGCGAAAAGAAATTGTAGCGTTTACGGGCATGGCTGCAGTATATTTGCTCTTATATCCGTGATAATTAATTTCGCTTCCAAGTATTGTCTTCATAATGATAAATCGTAAGTATCGCGAATAATTTGAACGAACTTTTACATCAACTAACTAACTAACTAACTCGGTTGCTTAAGACGCGGGGCAAAATCTGCTTTTAGAAAGGCGTTTGCAGTTCGGGGTTTTAAGAATCTGTATCATTACCATTTAAATGGGACCTCGGCGTACAATTTGACGCTTACCTCTCGAAGTTGATCCGTCGTGCGGTCTTGAAGAAGATAAAACGGTCAGTCTAGGCGTAGGTGGTGGGTTTGAACTGTGGGTAGTATGGGCGTGAGAACTCGATGGAGGTATAGATGCTCTTGTGTCTTCGCGCGTGTGCTGATGAGGGTGGGTTGTATCAGCGTGGGTTGCGTGGGTCGGGTGAGCGCCGGGAACCAAGTCGTAAATACTTTCGCTCAAAGTGCTACTGAGGCCTTCCATGGTAGAGAAATTTTGAGCTTGCGAATAAAAAAAATTCCTCGAGCAACCACAACCACCACCACCACCACCACCTCCTCCTCCGACTATAACGAAGGGGAACGAGCGTCGTTTCTGAAGCGGTTATCAACGCTAAACGCATTCATCACCACCATTTCAAACACCTCATCATGAGATGGTGTCGCAAATCACGTTTAAGAAAACCACAATTATGAGACCACTTTCACAACGGATGATTGTGTCAGACTGAAGCTGAGAGATGCCTAGAGCCACTCTATCTAAGGATGACTTGGTTGGGATTTATCTGAGCGGATTGACTTGTCCGATTTAATCCTACTTGATACCGAGTTTTAAGGTGGAATTATGGAATCAGAGTTCAAGTGATGCGAGTGAGTTCGGGGCGTGTGGAACCAGAAGTGGTGTATCAAATAATGAGGAAGTGATAAGCTCCAAAGGTTACGAGCCCCCGACATTCTATCCCCCAAATTGAGGGCGGGGCTTAGCGATAGACCAATGAAAAGCTCGAAAATTCATCCAATGATCGCCTTGAATGCTCGAGGGAGGAGCCAAGCCATTAAATTGTAAATGTGGAAATTATGTTCCCGTTTACTCTGTCATTTCCATTTATAACAAAAGTGAAGCTTTGCCTAGATTAAATGAGCTCAATTATAAATTCGAACCTCCGCAAGAGAAAAGAGTTTAGGTGGCTTCTCGACAAAAGACTCTAATATTCTTTATTTTATTTTTATATTCAGTCGACTCTGGCATCTTATATTTATAAGACAAAAAAGAGAAAAAAAAAAAAAAGAGTTTCCCAAACTTTGAAAATAATAGAGCGGAGCATGTTGCCAGATTTTTATTTTTGTAATCGAGACGTAGCTGGATCTGCAAGATAAAAGACTCAAACAACTTTCCACAAACTTTTTCCCTCATTCCT